>SNQJ01S0078522.1:13776-26694 GCA_010110895.2 Picea sitchensis
TTCAGAGGGCTGTTATAAAACAGCAATTACACATTTTATGACAGCAGAAAACTTAGTGACTTTGCTTGGTCAAAGACAGGCCAAGAAGTCTTGCTGATAGGACCTGGATTTTCTACAGAAAAGGGGGAAAATCAGGCTTATGCCTTCTTTCCTTATGCCTGTTGTAAGTGACATATTCGTCACCTACGTGTTCACGACCCTTTGGGTCTTTTGCTGCAGTCGTTGTCTTTAGTCACAGGCTGGCAGGACTAAAGCTCTGATACCACTATAATGTTCCTTACTTGGCTAGTCTAGGAAATGTTGTTAATGTGTATGTAGGATCTATTGTTTACAACATATAAATGATCATACAAATAATAAATGCGACAAAGGACTGCAAATTTTATATTATGATATCTCTGCAGATTACAATAGGCCGAATGCGGCTAAATAAAATAACAACACTCGGCTAGATCAGAAGACAAAAGGATCTTAGCCAGAATACAGATAAGCAACTAAAAGATAATACCCGGAATATGTGACTGCTGCGAAAACAATGGGTGCGCTGGGAATATGGCAGCTCTGACGGTAATTGCTGGAAGTCTGGAAAGTTCTCCCTGGGAGCTATACTTCTGGGAATGGCCTGGAAACTGTCCCAAATGATGTGCCCTGCTCTAGTCCTCAGTAGTGGTATCTGTCGGACCCCTCTGTTGATGAGTTTGGACCCCGGATGGATACCCCTAGGGGAATGTGCCCCTCTTCTTCTAGCAAAATGCGTCCTAGTGATTCCATCGTCGGAATCAAACGAGATATGTCTCAAAACGACCGCCTTGGTCTACTGGGAAATGGGTCGGAAGGGTTTCCCTGAATATGGCATGATGCTCGCTCTGGAACCCCAAATGTATCCGCCAAAAGTGTCGCACGTCCAAGTCTGGAAAATGCGCCCCAGTTGATTCCTCCGTCGAAATCTGATGACCAACCAGGCAAAAGATGCGCCTTTCCTTCCTCTCAAATGGGTCGGGGGAAATCTCGGAATTCTCCCTGGAGGGGATAAGTCGACTAAAAACCCTCTCAGAAGCTGCGCCCTCACTCTGGATGAATGTGCCCTTGCTGTTGAACACTGTGTAACTGCTGCTGAAGAATGATGGAAGACCTGAATGATCTCCCCGGTGACTAGGGTGTGTCTCTCAACACTGAAATCAACCAACTGGTGTCTTCCTCCCAAAATCTTCTAAACTATCTCTCCTGAGATGCGCCGCTTCTCCTCAATGACAAGTCATAATTTGCATAATAATGAATTAGGTCGCTAACCCTTCCTTTATAGCTTTCCAAAACCCTAAATCATGTTGAAACCCTAATTCACTGTTGACCTCCAAAACCCTAAATCACTGTTGAAACCCTAATTCACTGTTAACTTCTATTTTTAGCTCATAATGACTTAAAAGCGCTTTTAACCCTTTTTATCTCAATGTCACTTTCTGAATATAACACCTGTGATTGGAGTGACCTCTAGTAACCCTGTTTACCCCTCTTTGGCCCTGGCTATAGTCTAACGGGGTGGTTTAGACCATTAAGCCTCCTCTCTGGAGCTCCTATTTGGAAAGGGACATTACATCTTCACCTTAGAATACTCCTTGACAACCTCTCATACATGACACCAAGCAACATTGTTGTATTTGGAGTAGCTCCTGGTGGATATAAAAATACTCAGCCACAGTAGAATGCAATTCCAAATCCATCAACCTCCAGAGATGACACTGAGAGTAAGTTAAATGTCATCTCTGGAATATACAACACCTTTGCTACCTCCAAAAAACCTCCCGTCTCTAGTTCGAATCTAACATTTCCAACCCCCTTTACTGCAAGTTGTGAGCCGACCCCATTGTCCACAAAGCAGTCTGAGTATATTTATGAAAGACTAAGGAACACTGACCTCATTCCCATCGTATGTTGAGAAGCTCCACTTTCCACAAACCACACTTCAATGTCCTCGAACACTAGACAACCACTACCTAAGGGACTAGTCATGAGAGAAAATTCCTTCTCATATTTCTCAGCAAACTTAGCAATCTTTGTTGATGTTGACACCTCTGGTTCCTGCGTCTTCTTCTTCTTCTTCTTGTTCAGTCTTGTGACATGCAAAGCATCTCACTTTGTGCATGTCTTTCTTCTTCTCATTTCTCTTTCCCACAAGAGCAACGTCCTTCTCGTCTGAACTAAAGACTGCCTTCTCCTGAGACCCCTCCCAGATCTCCTCCTATGTAAAGTCATTCCACAATCTACTCCAGTCAGGGAGCTTCTCACTCCCCACGACGCACTTCACGAAAACCTCCCACTCCTTGGTGAAGCCTTTGAGGGCTACACGCACCCACTCTGACTCTGGAATAACTTCTCCGACAACTGCCAACTCATCCTTCACTTGTGCAACTCAGGTGAGGTAGGAAGCCAAACTCTCTCCCTTGGCCATCTTATTACTATGGAGCTTGTCCTTCAATGCATCCCACATGTCCTTGGTTGTCTTCTTCTTAGCCAAATGTGGAATAAGGTGGTCTTTGACTCCGTCCAAAATGATTCTCTGAGCCTTAACTTCCTTCCTTCACTTCATGAACATCCAGAGCTATGGGATCTGATGCAGGAACTGGCTTGATGGTGTCCGCAAACGACCACAACTTGTTCTCCTTGAGAACAGTTGTTATTCTCACCTTCCACTGCAGGTAGTTGGAGATCCCCTCCAACCTATCTTCAAACCTGATGCAGGAAGTCATCTTTGTCCAACTGGCAAAGAACCTTCTTTCCCCTCCTTCCAAGCAAATGCCCCAGCAAGTCACTATTGTTCCAAGTGCTAAACTGTCCACTGAACTTTAGAGCACCAACTCTGATACCATATAGAAAATCTAAACTAAAACACTTAGTTAAATCTTGGTTTCAATCTCCAATATTTTTTATTTTCTTTATGTTGGGGGAATCGGCAACTCGCGGTTCTCGTACTCACGTGACACGTGGTCGATACCCGTCTGCTACCCATATACCCCGAGGTGCACCACACATCCCGCAAGCATGGAACACAAATAAAGCGGGGTGAGAATTGAACTTGAGACCTCCTTTACACAATTCCTTCCATTTACACGGCACATGCCAATCGATCTACACCCCTGCGAGTGTTTCAATATCCAATATTACTAAAACTGTAATGTAGT
Source organism: Picea sitchensis (assembly GCA_010110895.2). Classification (NCBI taxonomy): domain Eukaryota; kingdom Viridiplantae; phylum Streptophyta; class Pinopsida; order Pinales; family Pinaceae; genus Picea; species Picea sitchensis. The sequence goes on from SNQJ01S0078522.1 coordinate 16,953, forward strand.
AAAATACTAACATTCTACAACAACATGTTAGTAGAAACACATTAACTAAGCCTTTAGCAACAGAATAATTATGAACAGTAGACTAAATTACACATTTGGCACCATAAATTATGGGCTATGCCCCTTGAAGAATACACAGGAAAAAATGACAGATTTAAGGAGAAAATTTCTTTATCCAACTCTAGGGAAAAATCATAGATTCACAACAACAATAAAATCAACATGAAGTACACTGACTTATCTCACTCTCCAACAAAATATCCCTCTAGAAAACAGTTCCAAACTCTTTCTTGGACAAAGTGACTTGGTTGTATCGCCTAGTACAGTTAGCAAATAGCCACAAAACAACCTAGAAAATTGTGCTAGGGCGCTGCTGTAAGATGCAATCCATCACTGTCTAGAATATTCTCAACAAAATACCTTGGAAACCGTGCCAAGCACCTACTGCATGGATGCCTCGATTTTTGTGCCTCTATCTTGTTGTTTGGCCAACAATCTTTGTTGTACGACCCTTCTTGTAGCAGTTGTATGAACTGTGTTGAGCTTCCTTCTTGAGATGTGTGTAAATCCCTCTCCTAGGGATGCATGCCAACCTCCCTTGTTGTTGCTCTTCCCTCCAAGCAAAGAAACTTCTCTTGGAATTCGTGCCTCTTCACATTCCCTCCAACTCTCCTCAAAATGTGCACCCCTCTCTCCCTCATGAGCTGCCTTTATCCATTTTCAAAGTGTAATTTCCCTAACCCTTGGTCTTCCAATGAGATTGAAGATCAAGATTTAATCTTTCCCTCATGAGATCAATGATCATGACTTAATCATTCATTGAGGTCACTTAAGTCAGTAAAGTGACCCACAACTTCATAAAGTCACTTTTACGCATTAAAAAAATAAAAGGCTCAACTTTATAAAACCACTTTATAAAGTCACTAGGGAGAAAATGTGTTCGATTATTTCCACATGCTAGACGTCGCCCATATAGAAGTACCTTCGAGCTACCAAATCTAACAGGTATCCAAAAGAATAATGAATGTAATGTGGCCATAATCATGGAATAGGCCCACTTGGTAGTTGGCAAGTAATAAATAGGCCCACTTGGTAGTTGGTGGGTAATAAATAGGCCCACTACATAGTTAAAAGAAATAATATGATAATAAGAGATAGTTAGCATAGACCACTAGGAATACTCATGAGAAAGTATAAATACACAAGTATCATTATATTAGATATGTTGGAATATTTGTATTGTAGCAAGCATGGCTTGTGGAGTGATTTTTTCCTTAAGGAGTTTTTGATGGTGTTACCCTACCTTAAGGGTTCTTTTCTATATTCTTGTGTTGTTTATGGTGTGAATGTTCTTCTATTTCTAAAGTTAATGTTGAGATTTGGGTACCTTAGAAAGTGGTCCCCATGTGTTTATGAGTCTCTAAACACAAAGGGGGAGACTATTACCCTTGTACTTTACTTTATGATTCTAATTTCACTTTGAATTAGGAGATTTAAGTCAAAAGTGAAATATGTCACTTAAGTCATTAAAGTGACAATTAATTCTCAAAGTGGGTGAATTAATAGACATAAAGCAAACTTAGGAAAGTGGGTTTCCTAAGGGAGATTTAGGGATTGAATCTCACCCATTGATTAGACTTGGCTAGATTGGATCTAGGCCATTGATCTTTTAGGGTTTGGCCAAAGGAGGCTAAAGGAGGGTATAGTGCAGTTTTGAGACTCATTCTTCACTTGTGAGAAGAGGAGATGAGAAAGAGAGCTTGGGAGCAAATCTTGAGGAGAGGACGGCACACTTGCATGAGGGTTTGAGGAGGAAGCCTTGTTTGAGTTGAGAGAGACTGGAGGTGCCTTCCATGGAGGCTTAGCTACTATCCTAGTGAAGGGTGCATACTTGTGGTGCAGGGCGCATTTACTAGTGGAGAGGGGCGCACATCTAGTAGAGGAGGCTCTACCCATTGCTTGGAGGCTCACTCCCTTTGTTGTGGCTTACTCTTGTCCTATAGAGGGAGCCATTGTGAGTGAGGGCGCATGAGTTTAGGAAGAGGGCGCATTCTATGGAGGAGAGGCGCACATGCTAGAGGAGAGGCGCATTCTTGAGACTAGAGGGCGCATTCTAGTGTGGGAGAGGCCCTAACCTTGTGGAGAGAGCCATTTTCCTCGGAGAGGCGCATTCTAGAGTTTAGAGGGCACAAGGGTGAAGGAGGGCGCTCTATTTGAGTTTTTGCATGAGGAGTGGGCGCACTTGAGGAGAGGGGTGCACCATCATCTTGGAGGAGGCTTTCTTGAGAGGAGGAGGCTACTACAAAGGCAAAGACAAAGGCAAGGCAAGTTCAAAGGCAAGCAAGAGCAAAGGCAAAGCAAAGCACCAAGATAAAGACAAGCAAGCAAAGAGAAGGAAGGCTCACCAAGGCAAGGGGCACCTTACTTCACAAGGCTTGTGGGGAGGTCTTCAAGGAACTTCAAGGCATTCGAGTGTGGTTGCTATTGTACCAGGTTCACTTGTATATGTTTCCTGTGTTGTACATTTTGCTTTAAGGCCTTCTATATATATCTGCTCCAAACTGGTTTTACCCATGGGGGGGGTTTTCCTGGGTCATGTTGACCAAAAACATATGTGTCAATTTCATGCATGCTTAGAAGTGTAGATAAGCATTTTAAAGTTAAAGATCTAGAGGTAGTGTTATTTGTTTTGATGTATATCGCATGTGCTAACATTGAGTAAAGAAAACACTTGCAAGGGCACCTCAAAAGGACACTTAACCATCAAATATTGAGCTGAAAGTTTGGTGACTGTTTGCTTTCCTAAAACAGCAGCAAAGGACAGCCACAGAGTTGAAACTTAGAGCCATACTAAGGTCAAAAACAGACCCTAGTTGGCAGCCTCATAGGACCTCACAAAATCTACAGTTAAGGGTTTATCTTTCATATTTGATCTCTTCTCTACCAAGGTTTACTACAGTTTCTTCTATGGCATGGTGACATTCTTCATGAGAATACATGGAGGGCTTGGTTGCTTGTTTGGGAGTAGAACCTGTTTGGAGTGTTGGGGCATTTAGGAGGAGGACGTTGACCCTAAGTGGCATGGGGCCACATGGTTGCTTTCATGAAGGCTTGTGCTCGACTTGACAATGCTTAGGTTGAGTAGTGTTTCCTAGCTAGTAGGAGTTAGTGGCCAAGGTTTGAAAATTGGTGTGATGCTAGCTTGTTGCGGTTGCCCTAACTATGGATTGGAAAACATTGGAGAGTCCTAGCTTTCGATAAGCTTGAAGAACTAACTTGTACCGGCTTGGGATAAATTATTGGTATGTACTTGTAACTTCATCTTTATGTATATATGAAGCATGCTTTGCCATCCAAACTTTTTGTGCATGCAAATCTGATTTTCAGCTATAGTCTTATGGTGAATGAGTAGCTTCCAACACTATTTGGTATGTTAATTTATCATGAACAGCTAATTGATTTTGTTAAGTGATTTGCCAAACATATACAAGCTAAGCACACAGATTTATGGCTGTAATGAATCTGCTATAATTAGATAATTTCCAGATCTGATATCTATTGGGATTTGTGCCCTAAGGGTTGGAAAAATGTTTCCCTTGAAGTACAATTGTTAGTGTTTATTTTCTTGCATTGTCTTTGTGTAATTGGTATGACAGAAGTGAAATATATATTGTTGTGATTTATATTTCAGTGATAACTCTATGGCTGAAACCTCTAAGGAAATAGATATGGGGAAGCTGAAGATTGAGGTCAAATTTCTGAATTTACATTACGTGGTGATTTCTCGAAATTCCCACTTTGTATAAGTGATAATTGCAAGAGATTGATCTCTTCATGAAAAGAAAGTTTGGTATTTCAGTTGTTCCATACTTGGGAGAGGTGCTTCACCTATTATAGGTTGTTGGGTATGAAACCCTAGTACGCTTGGGAAAAAGCGCTTAAACCATAGAAGGGTAATCTACTGAATTTGTTGCTAATTTTTCTTTGAGGGCTGATTCAGATTTGCAAGGATGACTACTCTCGATCTTAAAAATGCTGACAAGTTAGATGGTGCTTCCAAATTTACACTTTCGAAGTAAACACTACAAGTGCCATTGGAAGAGGCTAAGCTTTGGAAGCATATTGAGAATGAGATCATTGCACCTACTGATCCAAAATTGTTGGCCATGCATAACAAGGAGGCCAAGGCAAATGGAATCAGTATTAATTGATCACTCATGTTGCAACAAAGAAGATCAGGAAGGAGATGTATGATGCTTTAGTTGGATTATACCAGAGTGAGTGTCTCTAGGAAGATGCTCTTGAGAAACAAGCTTCCAGCCATCCACGTCATTAACAAATATATAACAAAGATACAATGGCAAATTACTTGGCCAAAATCACAGAGTTGTAAGATTAGTTGGCTGCCAAGGGGACAAAAGTGGAGGATGACAAGTTTTCATGTACCAATACACAATGTGGAGATTGGTCCAATTTATACTAATCAAACGCATAAATACTTGTTCATTTATCCCTTGCAGTTTTCTTTATTATTCTCATCAAGTTTTATTACTAGACTCTGCCAATCCATTCCCTATGGATAATAATTTGACAATTGTACCAAAACAATGACAATCAAAACTAAATCTTTCTAACTCAATAGAAATATCAAAACGATAAAGAAACAAAGGAAACAAAGCATGAGCAATGCCCCCTCACTATGAGGCCATCACCCCAAATCCTATGCAATGAATGCATATCTAAAAAATGACTAAATTAAAGTAAAAAGACAAATTTTTATCTTTGTTTTAGGGTAAATCTAGGGTTTATTTAGCTTACATTTAATTTTCAGCCATAAAAAACCCTAGACGTCTAGGATTTGCTTGCATATTTTTGACCTAAATTTTTAAGGTTTTCTTGGATGTTTTTTACCTAAAATCATCTCTTTGAAAAATCATCATAGCTGGTTTGTATTACAGCAATTTTAGGGCTAGGTGTCTAGGTTTTATTGGCTGTTATATGCTCTTAAATTTTCAGAATTAATAAGTTACTTAAACCCTAGTTTATCCATTGTTTTAGCCTAAATTTTACTTGTTTATAATTTGTTTAAGGGCTTGAATTGTATAGCCATTATCACTTGTCTTATGCTGCAATTTACTCATCTTTTCTACAAGTTTTATAACAGCCATAAGTAATTTTCAGATTTGTGTGTTTGGGGATTGTTTTACATTGAATAATAACTCGATAAACCCCTTAACTTAGCCTTAAAGCACATCAAACCCAAATCTATAATTTACCTTGAATAACCACCTAATCCATAACTTGTTAAGTATACCTAGTTGGTGGTGAATTGGGTAGCTACATAGGAGACATTAGACTTGATTGCGTCTTGCCTCCAGAACCCTAGAGGCTACTTGTGTAGCCTCCCTTGTGTTGGATTTATCCTTCACTAAAATGAGGGAAGTTGTTGCCTAGGTGACAATGGTAACACCTCTAATGTTCCACTCATTTATGTACCTTGTGAAGGCTTTGCACTAGGGTACAAGATTGTGTGATAACAATGCAACTCATTCATGAACTCTTTTGCTTCTGCAAAATCCACACACCTGAGAATCAAGCCTTCCAAATTCCTCCAACCCAATCCTCCTTGTATCAAACAATACTCTGTTGCTTTCAACCTCAATGCTCTCGTCCTGTGGCCTGACAAGTGATCAGGGCATCACAAGTTCTGCAAATAATAAATAATGTCCTTGTACCACTCATGCTATTGCAAGTCTTCAAGCATTGCCAAAGTCATCTCCACAACTGATTTATCTTGAATTTTTTAAGCCTTTTCATTTCCTTTTGTAAGCATTTTGGCTAATCCTTGGCCTTTCACCAATTTGGTTAGTTTGAGTTCTAGATTATGCTCCTGGATTCTGGATACCCACTTTCCTTTGATGCCCAAGCACTCCTATTGACATATGTCCTTTTCTGTTGGATGAGATAAAAAGTCAACTATATTAGAGTATACCACATAACTCTTGAAATGTTTTGTTGCTTGAACTAGGGCATTAGTTTGCTTCTTCGTAATAGAAGAGTTCAATTCATTGCTTTAATCACAAAAGCTATGGGTTGCTCCAAATTCTACTCTTCTTTGTAGGAGCATGCATACAATTGTTTTTTGAAGTAAAGGAACATAACTAAAAGTCTTTGGAATAACTAGGACTTACCAACATCAATGTTGCTACAATGTTGTCGTTGATTTTCTGTAATGCCTATTTACTTTCCTCAATCTATTTAAATTTTAGATCCTTCGTCCACATTTCTGAGATAGGATTAGTGAATCTTAACAAAGTTAGGTATGAACCTCTAGATTAAATTGATTCGAGAAAAGAAGGATGGCACTCCTTGCTTACCTGAGGGTAATGGTCTCTGCTTCAATTTCGTTTATTTGTTTCGTAACAGGTTAGACCCAATCCATGAGATCCTAGGCCTTAGTTTCAGTCTAGGAACAAGACATTCCATCGATGATGGAATAACAGATAATGTAAACCATGTAAACAAACCTCAAACTAAGTCACAGGGTTCATCGAATTTGAATCTTCAAGTTCAAAATTCAAGAACCTTCAATCAAAAACTCAAATTCCTTGAAGTTTAGGTAATGAAATTCACCACCATTGAACCATACAATATGGTTTTGAAGTTTGGGTAACAAAATTCTAGTTTTTTCCCATTATAAAAAAAATGAAAATACCACTAGATTCTTTCCTCAACCTGCAATCTAGCTCAGCATGTGACCACTTGCAAATAGACACCACCAAATTCTTTCCCTCCCAGAGGCCTGCTAACTCTAGCCCATGCATTCATTTCCCTCCCAATGGCCTACTAATTTGCCAAAGTGTGTGCATTACATGTATTCTTTATATCTCGACACCAATGGAAAAACATTGGTCGGTCTATGACTTTGCAACTGTGTCGTGTTGAGAGTATTCCTTTCCCTTCGGACAGCAATGGTGCTTTAAATGTGATTATTTAGATAGCATAGGATAGGTAAGTAGAATAATGTATAGGATATAATATATCATATATTATAAAGTATTATATATATATATATATATCATGTATTAAATTTATATGATACAAAGTATTCTATATAGTATAAAATTTAAATTAAATATATATGTTATTAAGCATATTTAAATATTATAGTAGTTATAGGATGGTATTTATTATATATATAGTTTCTTAAATGTTCTTTATTATATATCTAATATGGAGATCTATATGATATGTTATATGCAGTGTTTTAAAAACCGGTGAACCGGAACCGGAACCGACCAGTTTTACCGGTTTGATGGTCGACCGGTTCAAACCGGCCAATAAACCGAACCGGCCGGTTCGATACCAAACCGACCGGTTTCGTCATAAACCGGCCGGTTCGGTCCCTAAAACCTAAAACCTAAGATCCCCTAAACCCTAATTCTAGTCTATAAGACACTCTCACTCCCCTCTAAGTGCCTCACACCTCTCTTATTCAGCATTTGGGAGCATTTAGATGATGAGTCTGAGGCCTAGTTCGAGTCCGAGTGAGAGATAGATGATGATGCCGAGGGCGAGGATGCTCATGCCATTTCTACTTCTAGCAGTAGTGATGGTTGATCGTTGATCATGTTGATCAATGAGATAGTGACTTGTAGTCTTCACTCTTGTTAGTATGCTATTTGATGTTATAGAAGCCATTTAGAGCCTCCTTGATTATGTATTTATGTTCCGATCTCTAGATATGTATTGCACTTGGTGTTGTTTTGATATATTCATGAGCATACTTTGGATATGTTGTCTATAATTGTCTCTAATGATTTGGAAACATGATTTAAAATCTTAAAAGTATACTTTTTTCGTTAAAATTTAAATATTTTATGTATTTTTTAAAAAACCGGTTCGACCGGTTCCGATTCCGGTTCTGGATGGACCCTTGACCAGTTCCAGTTTTTAAAACTATGGTTATATGTTATAAGATATAATCTATATTTTGAAAATATGTATATGGACAAACCTAATGGAACACTTTATCTGAATCTCATCAAGAAATTTAAATTTGAACAGAATTTCATCCTTGCTGAACTCAAAGCCAAACCCGGACCATGTGACTTTGGACTCAGATGTGTCAAGTGCGCCAAAATGGAATCTCCTGGTGAATGTGTCTTCGGAAGAACCCCCATCAGGCCAATCATATTCCTACACCTGTGTCCTTCCCTTGGATGATGGAAAGTGCTCAAGCATAATAGAACAAGGTGCATGGCCTCTAAATCACTCCACACATCCTGTAACTGCCATTGAACTCCAATGATCTCCTACTGTGCTGGTGAGATAAGAAAGACCATGACAATGGAAAATCAGACTTGCATTTTCAGTCAGTAACAGAGCACTGGCTTGGTTAGACTTCCATCACACCCTATGAAACCATATCACACCCTAGCAGCCATCAGCAAAGTGATTCTACCATCCTAACATTCTCGAATAAGATGCATTTGTTACTTACAGACATAAAATGATTCATTGAAAGAACTGTATCAAGCAGCTTTCCTAGAAAGCTAGACTCAGAGAGTTTCAGATGATGTTTTAACATAACAAAGTGGCTAGTGATTCCAAGCATGTGTTTAACTTGAACTACTACTCACATGAAGATTAACCCTGAAGGATCAGGAGAAAACGTCTACCTTTTTTGCACGTTCATAGCACATGTTAAGAATTCTCAATGCTTCCACATCAACTTCCTGAAACAGAAAAAGCATAATTAGATATTGCGCTAAAAGCTTTCTGATCCAAAAATTAAGAGGCACATCTTCAAACTCAAGCTGCTTGGAATGAATAATTGACCAGCAGAAATCAATGCAAGAGAAGAGGGTAAAATGATAACATACATTGATCCGATTCACTTCATACCAGCAGTCATATAGCCCATAAAACTCTTCCTTATTGGAAAGTCCAGCAAATACAAGATCTCGAGCAGCTGATCTAGCATTGTCTAGTGTACCTGCCCAAATTGTACATAACTGCAGGGATATGCCAAAACATGTTTGTCAAAACTACAATCTAATTACATCTAAGAAACCCGAAAAACAAAAAACCATAACCAGGATACCAAGAGAAATACACAGAATAAAAATAAAGCCAATTTTAGGGGCTGTGAAGCATAAATTCAGACAGCATCACAGCAATACTAGACAAACACAAAAATGTTGCTATTTTTCTTGTCTCACCAACGCCAACTTTGGAAAAGGAACAAAACATTTATCCAACGAATAAAAGGATGTGGCATATGTGAAACACAGCTGCAGATCAGGAATTAGAACTATAGCATTGGGGGGAAATAAGAATATATTTTTTGAAAGAGCAAGTGTTTCTTCTGCAACAAGTGAGGGTCAATCTGCTGACAGATACAATTTATGAAGAATAAAGTATATTGGTGCCTTTATCATAACATCCATTGCATACATATAGCAAGATCTGGGAAGGCTCTCATTGATCTTTGAGAGGTTTCTTACGTTAGAGAGATGAAATCCAGCTTCAATAATTCTGGAAATGTTTCAAACTATTTGAAATACCAGGGCTTTGTCAGTATTATTCTACACTACGACTTATCCTGACAAAAGGTTAAAATTGATAACCCGCCATCTGAGCATGAAGAACTTGTTGAATGAATACAACAGCCCATGACTAACATGGCATTCTTGTTTAAACTTTAAAGTATTGTTGTTAGAAATACAAATTTCATTCC
>SNQJ01S0078524.1:34563-45293 GCA_010110895.2 Picea sitchensis
GCATTTGCAATTCACAAAGTTTCAGCATTGACATCCGATATGGAGTTTTGGAAATTGGTTCTACACCAGGTTTTAGCTCAATAGTAAAATCAAGCTCCCTCTCAGGAGGTAACCCTGGTAACTCGTTCGGAAAAACATCCTTAAATTATGACAATACCGGGTACTGATCCAATGAGGGTCCCTTCCTTTCATTCACTGCTTCCACTACATATAGTCAACAACCTTTCCTCAAGCATCGCTTAACCTTCATAGTTGAGATAAATCATAATGACACCTTTCTCCATACACCTTGGATCTCCACTGGCCTTCCTTCGTTGTCTACACAGAGCACCCTTTTTGTGAAACAATCTACCAAAGCTCGATGAGCTTCTAACCAATCCATTCCAATGATTAGGTCATATGCCTCGAGAGCAGTGATGTATACCTTCAAACTGGTAGTACACACTCCCAGGTCTACTATACAATTATCAACACTAGGTCCTACTGCTTGTTTTTCCCCCGAAGCCATCTCAACTTGTTTAAATTCATCGTGCTCATAGGCTGCCTACCCACTCTTTTCTAATGCAGATGGTGAAATGAAACTATATGTAGAACCAGAATCAAATAAAATCGTAACGTTGAAATGATTTAGTGTACCTGATGACTCCACCACTGTGGATTGATTCTCGGCCTGATGATTATTAACCGCTGCATAAATCTGGTGGCTGCTACTTGCTCATCCCATCGGGGCCTTTCCTTCTCTATGCACAAATCCTGATTGTAACTCTGGGTAGTCACGCTGGTAATGGGGTCCTCCACATCCCCAACATGTAACATGGGATTGAAATTGCACACTATTCTATGAATTTCTTTGAAACGAGTTCCTTCCCTTGGAACCCATGCCCCTACTAGTTGCTCCCTGAGATGGTCGTGGACCTGCCTGCATCATTGGTGATGAACAAGATGTTGCACTTGTTTCCATTGAAATCCCTATGGCTATTGTCCTTGGTGTGACTCTATTACCATATGGGGGTGGCCTTGAGCCCCCTCCCCTGGGAAATGTCCTAGGGACCTTCCCCATGAATATAGGATGATGCGGAAAGGTCGGTCTCGTACCTCCAATTAAGTTCATGTGTTCCTCCACATAATGTGCATTTTCCACAGCTTTCGCTACTGAAGATGGTTTCCACATCCGCACCATAGCCCTTATCTTAGGGTTCAACCCATAGATGAAGCGTTCCGCCTGTTGTTGGTCATTATCCATATACGAAACATATTTGACCAATTCCATAAATCTGATCTCATATTTTTCTACAGTCCTATTTCCTTGTACTAGAGCATGAAATTCTCCTACCTGTTGTTCCTCATAGTAAGCTAGTAGATATTTCATTCAAAACCTCTCCTCAAAAAGTTCCCAAGATACGGTGTTTGGGGTAGGATGTAGTTGTCTTTCCAGGTTGCCCCACTAGTTCAAGGCGCTGTCTCTTAACTGAAAAATCGCTATATTCACCTTTGAGGTGGATTCATAGTTCCTTAAGGCAAAACACCTTGTCATGCCTTCCAACCATGCTTCCACTCGTTCACTGGTGTGACCCCCGGCAAACTCTAGAAGTTTGATCTTCTGAAATTCTCGAATGATGTCTTCGGGTGGGGGTCCTCCCCCTAAATCCCTTGATGCTTCTAGATTACCCATTCTGGATGGTGGGGGTTCCACTTCGATCCCTGTTGGTTGTCTCCCATTTAAGGTCTCATTTATGGCCTCCAAAGAGCGTAGTATGAGAGCTAGTTCCGGTGATGGTGGTGGCGACACTGGCAGTGTTGGCGGTGCCTGCGAAGATGCTCTTCTGCCTTGATTCCCTTGAGTCCTAACCATCCTGTATGATTTAACCTGCATCAACCAAAGTTGTCAGGGTGAGTTCAAGGATGTTTCTCATTGCGCAACTTAACTAGAAAACAGGGCTAGGCATAAGTTTTTTTTTCCTTGTCTATAAACAGACATTACTCTCTTTAGGGGAGGTGGCTAGGTTAGGGTTTACGCATCTAAGCTTGATGTCTTCGCCTAAGAAAAATATTGATCCTCTCGCTTGATAGTTACACTAGCACTGTACCCCTCTCACCTATTCCTCTAACTTACCTTCCTAGTGTGCATGAAGTCTCCTCCCCCCCCCAGGTCATGGTTTAAGTCCATAAACTTTTCGTTTAAACCATTTAATGTGATTTTGAACATAGTTTGGGAGTGGCGGAGGAGGATGGGAAGGAGAGGAAGCCCTAGGTGAGCCCTGCTCCCCCATGGCTGCAGAAATCCTAGCAGCAGAGTTGCAGAGCTATTCGATCAAAATATCGCTTCATGAGAACTCAGTACATCCCAGTACTTGTTGTACTTTCTCCTTCAAATTTTGTGTTGTTAGTCCACTTGTTGTTACTTGCTATTACTCTACTGCAACTCGCTATAATTAATTAAATCACTCTAATTAATTAATCCCTAAAATCATTTAATTCAACTAAATAAATTAATTAAAATAATTAATTATACTTTACATTAAATAAATTTTTAAAACGAACACACAAAAAAAAATAATAATAAAATATATAGAAAATTTTTAATAATAAAAAAAGAAATCAAAAATAATTTAAAACAAGTGCAGGCAGGCATGGATTCCATGTGTCTGCCTTGCTTCCTCCAGCACCCCCCTATCTAAACCCTAACCTTTATCATCGTAACCCTAATTCCTCTTTTCCTCATGGTTTCTTCTTGTGAGGTCTCTAGTTGCACGGTCGGCCGCCATGGCCTTCTCTCCTAGCTTCTCCTCCTCATGGTCTGGGTGGCTGGTTTCTGGCTGGCGAAGGTGCTACACTAGTGCATGGCACCTGCATGAGATTTCCTCCTTCGTGGTCATTCGCTTGGGTGCTATTTTTTTTTGTTTTTGTTTATTAATAATTTTTTTTGCAGTGTGCGCTTGGTCAGCGACTGGCTTTGAGTTGTGTATTGGCGCTGGCTCATGGGCACTGGCTGTGTGCGAAATAGGTAGATGGTTTGTATGGACGTTTTGAAAGGAGGGGTGGCATTGGATTTTCTTTATTTTTGGGTCCTTTGCACTGGTTCTGTATGGTCTCATTCCTACATTTCAAAGGCAACCTTTTACCATGTGTAAAGACCAACTGTGACTGAAACAGCTTCACATCAACCTTGTGAACCAGGTCAGGAACACTAAAGAAATGAACCCATCCTTCCATGGATACGACTAGGATTAGACCATTGCCTGACAAGGCCAGAATGCAAATACCATCAAGTGAGACATCTACAATGCTCAACTCCTAAATCATTGATTCTTTCCGCTTATTGTTTTTCAGGTCCTTTTCCAACCGTAAAAGTTATGCGGTCTTCACAACACAAAATCCCTATGGATGAGCAACAAAGTTGAAGCCGAAGTGATTGGAAACGACGATGGCCTGCAAGGGAGAAGATTGAGCGTCAAATTTGTGTTGTTCGGAGGATCGACTTACAGGAATCGAAACACCGATTCTTAAAAAAACAACATCATATGTAGCGTCCCTCTCTCTCTCCCATATCTCCATTTTAGAAGAGAAAAAAAAAATTGGAAAGTGATGCTCAGCAGCCAGACAGATGAGATGTAATTTGTGCTGCGATTTCCATAGGTGCAATCATTGTCACGATATCTGTTCCAAGGAATCTTGAAGCGGGTGATTGGGCATTGCTATATTTCGTTGGAAAATTTCATTATTCTCTTCAAACACAGGTGTTTTTTTTTTCAATATCTGTTTTTTTTTCATATTAGTTATTTATTTCCTATAAAGGGACAATCTTTGAACTACTTTGCCATAATGAGTGGTGGAGAAAATATGTTCAATATTCTTTTGATAAGGTTGTCTATTCATACGGTGAAGAAACTTTTGAGAGGATTTTTGGATGCATTTATTTTGGGCTCATAACCTATGCCCATTATGGGCTCCTCTCCTCAGTACTCTGTGCTTGGTCGCTGGGCTTAGAGAATTGACCTGTACCCAATACATTTTGATAGAGCAAAGACCCCTTACTGCACTGCCTTGTGTGTTGCATGCCGCCTTTCTGTACTTTATATTTTTTCCCAGTTGAATCTCCCCCCCATTATAATGAAGCAATTGGTAGCCAAGTCTGTTTTTTTTTCCATAGACAAAAAAATCATTCAGCTGCTTCTCTCAAAAAAAAATTTGTTGCTTCAGCGTCGATGGCAGCCAAGTTTGGTTTTTCGATAGACAAAAAACATTCAGCTGCTTCTCTCAATTTTGTTTTTGTTGCTTCAACGTCGAGCTTAAGAAGTCTTTGACCAGATTGTTGGAGACTTGTAGCTCTTTCCCATTTGGCCATATCGATCTCTATATGGGATGAATATATATATATATATATATATATATATATATATATATATATATATATATATATATATATATATATGTATATATATATATATATATATTGTTTTTACATTTATATCTCGAGGGTTGGGTGCTTAGATTTATGTGTTGAGTGTGGACTTTGTTATGTGCATTAGTTGACTGTAACCCTATAATTTGAAATGATATGAAACATGCCACTAATGCGCGCACACCCACACTTTTTCAGGGATAATTTCATGTATGGATCCAACTTAGAAGATGGGCATCTCGTTGGTTGAGAATAAGTAGATCTTTTCCTGGATGCTATACATTGGCTGTATCAGAGGCATTGTCAGAGGAAATGCATGTTGTCTCCCATGTGTTTATCAAGAGTGCAGGTTTATTAAATGAAACCGCTAATCTCCACAAGACAAGTTATAACATACATGCTGTTGGTTACGCTACAAACCATTCAATTTAATGAAATTTTGATTGTATTTGTATTTGTTAACTAAAACCCTTACATTTTAATGAATGCATGCAATAGTGGTATTAGTTATAATGGGCTTCTATGATAGTGGTTTTAATCTTTAGTTGGTTTCTGTTCTAATGATTTTTATTCTAATGGGTGTCTGTAATAGTGGTTTTACTTTTAATGAGTCTCCATGATGGTTATGCTCCTTTAATGGATTTCTCTAATACTGGTTTAAATTTAAATGGGTGTTGTATGATCATGGTTATTGTAATGGGTTTCTAGGTAGTTTTTATATATATATATTTATTTTAGTGTCATTTCAGGCTCATTACTCTGTGGCTTATGGGTTGTAGGTGCTATGTTCTCACCACCACTTTTACTTTCGAGGTACCAAAGATTCTCTGCCATTTTATGCCTCACATGGCTTTATGCCCAACTGCAAGCTAAACAAACAGCCTAGCCTGCAGGCCAGTGGTTTCTGTGAGTTAGAACTGAACTTGGCCCTCAGCCCGACATTTAAAATAGGGCTCGGATACCATGTGTAGAGACCTAATTTAATTAGCCTATTAAACCTCACTAATTTTAACAGATAATATTAAATCTCAAAAAATTTGCATGTATAATATTACTTCTACGCAGAAACAAAAGTAATTTCATTTGTTCAACATATAACTAGCATAAATTAAATTTAGGAATAACATGCTAATAATTCTATATAATCATCACATAACTCACCAAATTCATAAATAAAATACCTCTTCCCGATGCTAAACTCTCGCTTATCTCGATGTCCTCCCTGCTGCCTTGCTCAGCTTTTGTTGTTTTTCCCAAATTGTTGTTTCTTTGACCAAACCTCGCCTAAAACCGACTAAGCACTCCATCCAACTAGGGAGTGTACTGTTGGTTAGCCTAGCCTGTGATACCATAAGGGAATCCCTGCCCGAGTCTAAAAGACCTGAAGAAATCCTCTATCGTCTCCCAGAATGGTTCACCAAAACTCCAGAACCCAACCCCTCAAACTAGAAGATGTCCAACATAAATACAAACCTCCTCCCAATAATGATCCTTCCTCTAAATTTTCATAATCCTTTTCCTCACGACTCTTCCCCTTCATATCTCCCCCCATTCACTGAGTCCCTATCCTCCATTAATTACCTTATCCTCCCATTACACCTTATCCCATTCCTTTATTACCTTATATGATTCCTTTATTACCTTATATTTCCACTTAATGCTTCTTTCCCTCCCCACATAATGTGTCTTATAATAAATTAAAGTTATTAAGCCATTTAATTTATTACCCAAATCATTGAATGTGTTAAGTAATTAATTAATTAATTAATTAATCAATCAACGCTTATAAACAATTAATTAATAAATAAATAAATAATTAATATTATTAATAACTAATCATTACTTAACTAATACATATTATGACACCTAATTATCTAATTAATTGTACTTAATAAACCCCATGCAACTATTTAACTGTGGTTGTTACACTCATCAATTTCATCATACAAATATGATTTAAAACTCAGAAATACCCCGTATATGATCATATACCCGCAAACCTTCCTTAACTTAACAATAGTTTAATTAGCATTTTCATCAAACTTTTAGTCTCACAAGACTAGTTTTGGATTAATAAACAACACTAACTTGAAATAACCATAACTTTGTACATGTAATGAACAAAGATTTGAAACCGATATACAATTTCTTAGTGTGTTTTATGCAATTCTCCTGTGTTTCACCGCTCAAACCTTCATAAAAGGAGTTATAGCAAAATGGCACACCTTTGTCAATTATGGCTTATTCTAGAGAACGACCTTGTAGAGAGTGCCCTCCTCACACGGAATATTGTTTGAATTGATCCAAAACTGTTACATAGCATACTACAGATTGTACTGTAACCAAAACATTTGGTCTTACTTTATATTTGATCTGTTATTAATAAGTTATGACTTGTTTACCCGAACACTTGTTTTTTGACTAGTTTCAGGACTAGCCACAAACCCTATTTTCCACAGAGTGTAAATCAAAAATACAACGACCCACAAGCTGGAATCTGTTTACCACAGATACTTGGATATTTTTACTCAATGGAATAGAAAAATTTATGTCTGAATCATTCTAGAAAAACATTTTATTTCTAAAATGGTGAGATGACCTTAAAAACATACCTTAGAAAGCATCATCAAATAATTTATCCTTCCTTGAATTTCTATTTGTTTTCTTTCTTAATTCCATTAGAAATTAGCTTTAGATATCTTTTGGTTACCTCAGAGACCTATAGGCATTCAATATGCTCAAGTGTTTCTTAAATGAGAGAGCCTTCCTCTTATTTATACCTCCAAGTAGCTTCCTTAAAACATCTCTTAGGTCACTTTGCCCACTTTCCCTATTTTAGGGTTAACCCACTTCTAATTTTTCCATTAAATTTATTATTTAAATAATTTATTTTGTATTCACTTTGGAATTATAGTACACCTAATAATTTCACTTTTATTATTTTACCTTCTAAAATCTCTTTAAACCACTTTGACTACTTTGACCTTTAGCTTCTAGATGACATAAGAGGGTCCTCCAACTTCGTAAGACCATAACTCTCAAAACCGCGAGGGAGTTATGTGATGTTCCACATACCACCAAAAATGGAATGACATGTACCATCCATATAGAATAATATTACCTGCAAATATGTCAAAACTATACCATTTATCCATCAAACAAACTTGGTTCCATTACTCCAACCCTCTATTCTCCAACTTATCATGGCCATAACTCTAACCATGAGGAGTTATGATCTACACATACCACCGAAAATGGTAATGGAAAGTACTATCCATATAGGATAGTTTCACTAAAAAATTAATTGACCTTTATCTCATTATTCAACAAATAAGCATGGTTTCTCTAAACATACTTCTAGGACAACTCATAACTGCAGCTACTTCTTCCCATGTGAGGGATTTCACCATAAGGGGACCACTTTGGAGTTCGGGTCCATATGTACTTCGTATCAACAATGACAAGACAATAAACAGTCATATTTACACAAAACAAAATTGGGTCCATTAACCAAACTCAGGCTACCGTGCTTTCTTCAAGGGTTGACATCACTAACAACCTTTAATCAACATTATACATAAGCTGGCACTCTTTAGCATGCATGCACATTCGTTGCTTCACCCCTAAAGTTTTAACATTCATACCATGCTTGCACTACACTACTCTCACCACCATAATGGAGGTATTACTACAAAAATGCATAACTAATCCTTGGATATGATGCACCTTATCTCCATGTATACACCATGTATTTCTTTATCAGAAGACTAACATCTTGACATATCAATCCTTTTAGAACAATTCTTCCCACAATGTACTATTTTATCTTTACATCACATCCTTTCTTTGAAAGGGAGTGGGTTTTCACTACTTCATCCACTTAGATGATAAATGATTTTCTCTTGCACCATGATTCCACTGAGCACTCTGATAAACATAAGTGGATTTCTCATGGTGAAGTCCTTTACACATAAATTTTATCTTCTTGTATTCTCAAGCCTTCATGATTGTACCCATTCATATCTCAACATTATTTATTTCGATTTTGATCATCTTGTGAGACATCCTTGAAATAAAACTATTTCCTTGAGTGCCTCTATTCATATTTAACCAAAGTTCAAGCCCTTTCACCTGCTATGAAAATTATCTATCCATACTTCCATGGTTGGAGCCCCATGCATACCCACCACTCATGATTTACCATGAATTGTAGATCGTCTCTCTCTTACTCAACGTCCCCATCAGGAGCTCAAATAGGTTCCTTCATGAATATATTTTGAACAACCCCGTCCACTTCTACCTTCATCCTGCTCTCTGTGGATGCTAGCTACAAACTGCTGAAGTTTCAAGTTAATTTACCTCTTTTAATATAGGATGCTACATGTGCCTTCTACTTCCTCATGTGTACTTTTAAGTGCCCAAGTTTTGAATCTAAATCCACAGTTGTCTTCTATGGCTCAAGATATTTCCACATACTGCTTATGTGCCAAAATATGAATCGTGAGAAGGAGGTTATAGCCTACGGAAATAAACTGGGCCTCATTTTTACCTTGCACCATTTGACCTGTAACTTCCTCATACAAGCTATGTTTTATGATGCAGGAGCATCGCTCCAGCCGACCATGTGCTAGCCAGCCATCCCACTCAGCACATTCAAAGTGTGCATTCAATGAAGAGAGGCACCAACCCTCTCACATTTTGAATTTGAATTAAGTGTAATTAAATGTTGTAAGGTCGTGGAGCCATAGAGTCATGACTTTGAGAAGGCGTTAGGTATAAGTAGCCTTTAATGGTTGTAAGGCTGAATCTAGCTTCGATCTAGACTAGAAAACCAATTCAATGTAATTGAATAGAGTAGGTGAAGATGGAGGGAAGAGCTCGAAGAGTCCCCTCATGTAAAAGATCTTTGTATCTTGTTTTGAGTTGGTAAGAGTAGAAGGAGAGTATATGAAAGTAGAGTAGATAGAGAGGGAGCCGAGACTTTGTTACAGTACACACTCAAACACATTTGTACATGAATTCCATATTAATACAAACAACAATTGTTCCTGCATGTTATTCTGTGTTTGTGTGAATGTCTTTATGTGTTGGGATTATATGTTGTGAATGTATGTTGTAGATGTGCATTTGTAGGGACAGATAGATTCTGTTTTCTATTGGGTTCTTTGATTTCAAGTTTGGAGTTCTTTGTGGCTTCATGACAAGAGGGTGTGACAAAATGCTATGGGTTCTGAGAGCCAGTGCGTAGAGTGCACTTACAATTCTGTGGAATTTGGACAAGGATTTTCCAAGAGGGTGCACGAGATGAATCTTAAACTCAGGGAAAGGTATCAAGGTTGTTGAACACCTTGGAGACAGGAATGTGTAGAGGGAAGACATATAAGGTGGTAGAACCACTGAGGGTTCTATAGAGCTCTTCCAGGAGGGCACTGAGAAAAATCACAGAGTACAGAGGAGAATTCCATCGTGGGTTCAAGGAGAAATCAGAATCACTAAGGATTCTGGAAGCTCTGCCAAGAAGGAATTGAGCAGTTGCTAGAGTGCACAACAGAACTCGGGTTTGAGTTCATTAAGGGGAAAAAAATCATTGTGGGATTCTGTGAGGAGAAACTATGCCAGGAGGGCATTGAGTGGATGTGCAGATAGAGCACAGGAAAGAACTCTTTCGAGTTTTGGAACAGAGAAGGGTCCAAGAGAGGATCTTCATAGGGTTGTTGAACACTCTGTAGGCTCAGCAAGGAGTTGCTTGATAAAGATACTGAAAAGAGGGCATCAGATCCTCCATCTGAGGGAGAAGGAAAAGGGTTAAGTCCCTTATAAGTCTGAGCAACAGACAAGCTTAGGACAAATAACACTTTCATGTGTCTAGAGACTCTGGAAGGAGTGCAGGAGTCGGGAATCATTTCATAGGTTCAGAGAGAACAAAGTCCAAGGGGGACAGATACCCTGTAGGAACCACATTGGTCGAAGAATCCTATGAGGATTCAAAGAGAAGAGAAGATCAGGAGGAAAAGTGCCTTTGTGGATAAGAGCGACAACTACAAGCTAGTGCAGAGATAGAAGAAACCTTTCACGGTTTCAAAGGAGGATAAAGCCTGGGAGAGGCAAAGGACTACAAATTAGTGCAGAAGCCAAAGGAAACCTTTCAAGGTTTCATAGAGGGGAAGCTCAGGAGGGAGAGTGTCTTCATACACAGAGCCTGCAAGTATTCGTAGAGGCCAGAAGAAGACCCTTTGGAGGGTTTGAGTCCGAGGAAGCTCAAGATGGGAAGCGTCTTCAAGACTTCAGATAGAAGTCGTGAGTGCAGGATTCATAGAAGGAGCAAAGT
>SNQJ01S0078525.1:4054-16543 GCA_010110895.2 Picea sitchensis
ACACCCTAATCCGTCAATCCGGATTAGATTCCTTAACTGTAATTACAATATAATGGGCCCAAAAACCATTGGCCAAAAACTGCCCAAAAATGGACCAAAAACAAGCCAATTGTTTTTTTAGGGGCTTCGCCCCCAAACCCCTAAACGAGGGGGGCCCGCCACCCCCCCTTCCCCCATGACACACCCAACGCAACATACAACACATTGATATTTTCATGGAAAGAATATAACACTTTCTCCTCCATTAAGTTTCCCATTGTTTCAAAACACTGACAATGAGTTAGAGTGGCATGTGTGAGGATGATGGGCATTGTTGGCACGCTAAGGTTTTTAAAATATTGTGTGCACACCATAAGTCATAATTGTGTGTGTTCCCAAGCGTTTGCACCACACGTTGCCAAGTTTCAGCACCTGTGCCAACTAGTGATCTACTATGCATGCCAACGAATTTTGTATTACACGCAAAGACTTGGAGAGATCGCATGCAGGTTGAATCTGTGAAGATCTTCAGTAATGATTGTAACTTATTTTGTAACAATCCAACTAGTCATGGTCAAGGTTGTGGGTGAGATAGCAAGGTTGTTATGATTTCCACACTCCGGTAGACCTAAGGAGAATGCATGTGGATATGTAAGGGTTGGGTTTTTGGTTAACAATGAGTTAATTGTTATGTTAGTTGTATATGAGTTAGAGCTCCAGTTACACATTCTAGAGTTATTTTTATGTTTTGTTTGTCACTAGTTGTTCAAATATGTTATGTGAATATGAGAGAGAAATTAGATCGAGATCTCAATGTATTGCTAGTCTTCATTTCACTCTGAACGAGTTATGAGCAGGATTTGACTCTCTGTGTCTTGAAATGTATCTGAATTCATTTGAGATTAATGAATGAAGCGTGAAGAACCTTTGTCTCTGGAAATTATGAATTATGGTCTGAATGTATACTTGTTATGTATTATTTTGTGTCGCACGCACATAGATGTTATGAATGAATGTGATATGATAGAATTGTTCTAAGTTGGATGTCTCTTGTCTGTATTATTCCTTCGTGACTTGCATGAAACCTATGTTCTCTGTGATTCTCATGGTGTCTCAGTTGAGACCTTCTCCAGTCCTTCAAGATTGAATATGCCAACACATATGGGGTATTTGTTGGTCAATACTTTCAAACGTTGGGTCTAAAACCCCGCAACCAACAATTGGTTCCATTTGTGTTTATTAGGAATATTTGCAACTCTTATCCTTGACGATTTGTCCTAAAGATGAATCCAAGTGAGGATTCGAAACATTGATCTAATCATGAATTCCATTGTGGAAAATCCAGAAGAACTCAACCATGAAATATCTCACCATAGAAATATGAAAACAACAATTGGTTTTGTTGTTGGGACTTAAAGGT
Organism: Picea sitchensis; assembly: GCA_010110895.2. NCBI lineage: Eukaryota > Viridiplantae > Streptophyta > Pinopsida > Pinales > Pinaceae > Picea > Picea sitchensis. Next base: position 5,454 of record SNQJ01S0078525.1, read on the forward strand.
TTTGTGCTACATATTGAAGGAAGAAAGTGATGTGGAAACCTTCCAAAAAGGAGATAGAATATTGGATCTCTTAGAAGGAATATGAGTTCATGTGATGAGAGACCAATAATTTGCAAATCAACATCAAACGATGGAAACAAAAATACATCTATACAGATTTAGATCAAATTTTCTTTGTTGAGTTTCCTTGTTTATTGCATTAGTGGATAAAGAGATAGACAAATATTAAATATGTATGGAGGTCCCAAGAACCATTGATTTGGGACCAAGATGAAATCAATAGGTTGATATATGTGGATACTAAGTTGGCCAGAGCTATCGATTTTTAGTTTGACTGTGTGAAATAAGGGTATATTTTTTACTTTGTTGTTGAATGCAGTGAGTCTTTCAGTAGTGCTGAAAGAAAATTTGCAGCCATCCCTAGAAGGATATTGTTGGAAGAAATCCCTTTGTGGATCAAGATGTTATTCATAGAGTAGGGGATAATGCACATGGATTCCAATAGGATGGCAGAGTAAACCACCCCTAGCAGAGGGGGGGTGGAAAGAAGGGGAAAGAAGAAGAGATGAAAGAAAGAGTGGATCCAACAGAACATATCTAGAAGAAAACAAGATGAGGTGAGAAAAGAATCTATCCAAAAGAGCAAAGAAGAATAATATTCAATAGATACACAAGAAAATTCGAGCTAAGGGAGTGAGTCAAGCAGAGAAGCAAAGAAAAGAAAGCAAGGGGTGACGAACGAATAGTAAGATTCAAGATGAAGAGAAGAGAAAGTGTGCCAGAAGGGTGTGCGGGATAAATATATATGCCAGAGAAAAGCACAAAAGAAGAGAGGTTTTCAAAGAGATGTGACATTAGGAATGAGGTATCAATAGAGGATATCAGAAGTAGTGGGAGCAGTATCAAAGAAATAAATTCAAATCCCCTTGGCTAGTGAGAGATGTAATCACAACAGAGGAAGATGAGGCACAAAGTAGTAGCACCAACACAACAAAAAGAAACAACAAATCCCTCCAAGAAGGATTAGAGACCTTGGTGATTATGGGAAGGATTGTGTGGCTAGATATAGGGAGATCTTTCAGATCCATTACCGAAGAATATGAAAGAGTATGGAGGAACCCCCTCTTTGAACCACCCCTCATGCGCATTCGTCATCAAGAAGAAACAATTGAAGGTAGTGTAGAGGTGAGATAATTAGAATAAGAGAGATTAGAAGAAATGGAAGGAAAATATATGAATGAAGTAGAATCCAAATTCAACGACACTTTGCAAGAGATATCATCAGTATCAACAACAACAATTACTGGCCAGTCAAGAATACATAGTCCTAGAGCGAGTATGGTGAACTAGGATTCAACCCTCATGCTTCTTGAATTTCTTGGGATGGGAAGAGACGATGCAAAACAACATTGGTTCATGTGTGAAGCTATATGGTTGGTGAAAAGAGTCACAGACAAGGCATCCAAGATCACACAACTAGAAACCATGTTTAGAGACACAACTCTAACATGGTACATGAATTACAAGGCTACTGCACCAATGGGACAAGAAAGGTCCCTTACATAAATAAAGAAAGATCTCTTGAGAGAATTTTAGAAACCAAAGTCAGAATTATAGTGTATAACCGAGATCAAAAGGATTGAGTATTAAGTTGTAGAAACTGTGTGGGATTATGACCAATGGTTCAAGATTTTATTGGATAGACTAGCATTTCATATATAAGAATTCCAACATAGAGAATGGTGTATTGTTGGACTCCTACCCCACATTCGAGTCCCACTTTCCCAGCAGAAGGTAACGATCCATGAAGAGGTCGTAGAAATTTCAATGTGCTTAGAGTCTACTCCAGGAGGTGGAGAGACACTAGCAGGGCTGGAACATGTACAATATTAGCTCATGAACCTTACCATACAACTACAATATATAGCCAAGGCTAAGTTGGTGCATGAGAATGTACGGTGTACCATGTGATGTGCAAAGTGTCACCATAGAAATGAGTGTGCTACACTGGCAAGTTACACAATTATGGGTGTGTTGAATCCATTTAAGACAGGACCACAGACCGAGTGGTGTCAGATTTGTAGATAATGGGGTCATATACCTCCCCATTTCCAAACACTACGAAAGTATTAGAATACTACGCACACTCCATTTTATGAGTTTTGCAAACCCATGGGCCATGATGTGAACAATTTTCGGTTGTTGTAACTAATGTAGGAGCACATTGCAGACACTTTCCGGGTCCAAGAAGAGAATAAGGGTGGAGACTATGGAGGCTTCAACTAGGGAGGATTTGACATAAGAGGCTACCAAGGAGGCCATAGTGGAGGATATGGAAGAGGAATATGAAGAGGATATGGTGTATGAAGATGAAGAGGATATGGTGGAAGAGGAAGACCACCTACCTATTTTAATTGTGGTGAGATAGGCCACTTGTCACAATTTTGTACCAAGCTGTGCACACTTTGTGGATATTTCCAAAACATAGACCATGTCATAGAATATTTCCTAAGCTATTGGCAAAGTGGGAATAGAAGAAGGGACACTACAAAACAATGATTGTTTATTTGTGTGAAGATCAAAAGCTGAAAGAAGAAGTTGATGTACAAGTGGTAAACCGAGGAGGCATCCATACAGGAATCGACTTGGAACAAGGAGAAAGTTCAATGAAGAATATAGAAGGAAAGATCGGAAAAGTAGCGCAAGAACTCCCTAAGTTCAATGTCGTATAGAAAAATAAGTTCTTGTGTGACACATAAAGGGTGTTGGAAGAGGATATCACACATGAAGAATTGTAACGTATAAAGCATAAGGCACTGGAAGAGGCCCGCACATGTGATGAATTGCAAAGAACGTTGTAGAGGGTGTTGGAAGAGGCTTGTGTGCATGAAGAATTGCAATGTACAATGCAGACGGAATTATAAGAGGAATGTGTGCACAAAGAGTTGTGATGCATGACGTGAGAGGAAACATAGTGCAACACTTATCATGAGGCTAAATCAGAAAACCAAGTAAGTGACTTCTTATGTTGTTGTCTTAAGGTGTTGGGTGATCCTATAGCTACAAATAAATTGATATGTATGTTGACAAGATGTATGGAGGAAGGGGAGACTGATGTGGTTATTTATTCATTGTTACCAGGATGAGATGTGCATCATGTAAGCAGAAGGAAGCGCATGGAGAGATAATTCAAGATTATATATGAGCTAGGAATTTACGATATGGATGGTGTCATGTTGGACCTGGGATCCAATGTGAACATCTTGCTAAATAAATCATGGTAGTTAATGGGTAAACCAATGTTGGTGTGGTTCCCMATTCAACTAAGGATTTCCAACCAATACAGAATTTATCCCATTGGCAAGATGGAGAAAGTAGAAATGAACATTGATGGGGTAAAAACTAAAGMAAAGTTTGAAGTGATCGAGATTATGGATGACTCAGAACCCTATCTAGCTCTACTTGGAATTGACTGGGAATTCGGTAATAATGCTACTCTAAATCTGAAGCAATGGCATATGTTCTTTGATACAGAGACCTTGCATGTTATTGAGCCATTAGATCCAAATGAAGGCGACAGATACAATGAGCATGTGAATAAAGATGCGCAAACATCGATCATAAAAAATATACACAACACCATATGATGTAAGGAAGACTATGTGAATATGACAGTTGATGGCAAACTGAGCTCGAGAAGTGTTTGTTCCTATGACACAGATTCGAAGGATTAAATGGTAAGATGGCATAATAAGTTATATGAGGTATCAATCAGGAGATGCACATGAATCACCAAAGTAGTGCATTGGATCAATCAGAGTTGTGCGACCTACTGAGGTTTGATGGGACAAGCCTGGAAGACACATTCCTAGCACAAATGGAGAAGAGTGTGCCTGAGACCCAAAGGATTTAGGCCATGGACACAATAGTCAAAGGAACGCCTGTGCGTTGGTGGGAAAAAKATYGTATAGATATACAAGAATGGGTGCAGGTGGTGGAGTGTATCAAGGTAAGATTTCATCCCATGACAGACTTCAAATTAATGATCCAGTACAAGGCTACCAAAGATCCTGAGGAACATACTTGTTTCTATGAGAGGTGTTGGATAACCAACAAGATTCCTAGTGCATAATGGGTTCATAGGTTTGTCCATACCATGGATATGGTACTTAGAATTCCATAAATAAATGAGAAGGAAAACAAGGGACTGGCAGAAAATGAGCAGTCAATTTTGCGCAACATTCAAATTTACGTCGGAGGTCCCTGCGTAGAGGGAGGAATTATTAAGAATTGATGGTAAGATCAAAGAAACCAGATAAGTTGCACATGCATGAGTTAAGGTCATTCATACTATGGTACATTGGAACGACTAGCACAACAAAAGTAGAAAAACCCAATGGGATCCCATTGTAGGGGATAATCAATAGAAGTCGTTTGAAGAAGTATCATGACATGCAGGGGTCAAATGTGATTTAACAATAGGCATTGCATAGGAGGTAAGTGCATGGTGGATATACATTGGATAGGTTTAGAGTTGGAATTAGGAGTAGATTAGTCAGAAAGGACGTAATACTTAGATGGATTAGATGGGTCAAGACAATAAGGAGGGACGAGACAGGTCATACCCAAAAATGGATTTAGAAGATTTAGATGAGATTAAGGAATAAAGGCCTGAGTAAAAACCAAAAGATGGAACAACTGGACACGACAGGTGGCTCCGAGGACACATGATGATACAACGGTGGGTTGGTAGGTAGTTAGTTCTTGAACATGTTACAACAACATGGGGAACTGGAATCAATTATGTAAATAATTCCCCACGACGCACTAACAGTTATGGAAGTACAACCTACTGTCGTTCGGCATTAACGATGAGCCTAGGCCTTGATAGATAGTTAAGAAGTTGGGTATCATGGGGGGGAAGTCACCCACCAATTATTTAATGCTCATATTCACCATTTCCATTCATTTTTTTCGCAAAGAGAGTAGAGTGCTTAGCAACAAATAGAGTGTAGTGCAATGAGCCAAGTGTAGAGCGACCAAAACATCAAAAGCATTACAATTTTAAGTGAGTCAATGCTAGACATTCAATACATGTAACCATTCCAAGTCATGGTTGTCACAATGAGACCAAAAAAGAGTTCCCGAGTAAAGGGTGGAAGAACAAAAAACCAGAGGCACCAAGCAATCGACAAGGATAATGGTTTCCGCAAGAAAATCCAAAGCAAAGAAGAAATTCCAGGTAGTAAAATACAAACACATACTCGAGATTGAACTACAACCAATGTTAGTAATGAATGGCCTCTGTTAGGAAGGGTTTCCCAACTTAAATATGCATATTTCAACATACAAGATGATGTGTAGTTCCCGGAACTATGCTTCGACGCATACACATAGGTGATTCCAGGGGTAGAGGGAAAATTGTTAGTGGTCACTAGAAAATGGGCAAATCCCCTCAATAAATTAGGGGTATTGTCATTAGTGGATTGCCCATATTTTTGGTGCAACCCTCCCGTCAATTCATGCATATGGTTATTACTCATTTGATTACATGGTGGGATCCTTTGGCTCAATAAACCATACTAGGTTAACATCGAAATAATGTGCCAACTATCGAGCCTTCCTATTGGGTATGTGTTATATTCTTTGCATGACTAGATCTATTATTTGTGTTGCGTCGGGCATGCAAGTTCAAGGGAAGCGCCCTCAAAATTGTTTTTTGGCATTTTTCATGTCTGTTTTCTGGTGGTTTTTTGGCACATCGTTTTTGTTGATGGATTTCTAATTTCGGTTAAGGTATTCATGTTGTTGACTAATCTGGGTCAATGGATCAGGGGTTTAGATTCCATGGGATCATATATATATATTATATTGTAAACAATAAATAAATATGATGAATAGAAGGTTAGAGGTGCAACTCTAAATAGATTGTTGGTTTTCCTGGTTCGGATTACTAGGGTAAAAATATTTGTGTAATGTGTGTGTGCCATTGTATATTTTTTGTTTTATTAAGAATTTGTTTGCAGTAATTAATTGTACAAGGCTAAAGTCTACACTTCCTCTAAAGGGAGATAATCTGGTTAATGCTATAGTGGCTAAGGATGTTGCATAAGAGGAGGTGTACACAAAGTATGGTACATGTATAAGATCAAGAGGAGTGGTGATTTTAGAGATTTGTGATGTGAATGTTTGATTTTCCATGCAAATGCTTTCCTACAAAATGTTGTGCAAGTGCCACAAGGATGATTTCCCACTCGAGCTAATTGTCATTGCAAAATGATGCATCGAAGGAGTCAGGATAGCTTGGGCATGATACTTACTAAAAACAATCATCTAGGACTGCTTAAAGGCACAGGACCACGACAAGGAGTTTCACCACAGTTGGGTGTTACAACTATTGTCCATGATGATGTGGAATCCACCACCATGCCGCAAGTATGACGCAGAGGTGTCTTCATCCTTCCCCACATCAAAATTCCTAGAGATGCAATACAACAAGGATAAGGATATCTAGTGTGCAGATAACACAACTTTCCAACAATGGTACACATAAATGCTCCAAGCGACTACGCAAACACTTCACATACTGTGAAACATCATTAACATGTATTAAGACTATCTCCAATTTGAATGTAATTTTTATAATGTTTTCATCACCCCATGCCCAGATCCGAAGGTCAAACCTAAGATACTCCCTTTTTGCATCACCGAGGAAGATATTCAACGGGTCATTGTAGAGTGGCTAGACCAACTTTGGCCCACACCAGATGATGATGTAGAGCAATTGGAGACAAGGACTAAGAGGAGACAGGAGAAGAAAAGGGCAGATATATCCCAACAGAAAGGTAAGGAACTCATGGGAGAGATTCAACAAGCCAAGATACCCCAAAGAAAGGATAAAGGACCATTGGGTCAATGGACACATGCATATGTATCCAAGGAGGAAAACAAAGGGAAAGGGCTCAAGCATAGTAGATGCAAGCAACCCCAGATAAGACTCCACCCAAAAAGAAACAACCTGCATTGATTGATCCAAGCTCAATCCCTGAATCTAGTGAACATGAGTGCACATTGAATCCATCACAATGGACCAATATTAAACCCATCAAAGAGAAATATACTCCTCATATTCTTGCGTCATCCGTCATGCACACAATATTAACTGGCCAGGGTGAACAACAAATCGACACCAACACTCCAAAGCAAGAACCAAGGTAATCCCATACACTATTTCTAAGCATCGTTAAGGTGCTCCAAGCCAATTTGGATGTGCAATATATGTTCAATAGAGAGTCGTCATATAATTTGGATGAACTTTTTCATACACTAGAGCTTTCTCCAACAACCAGCCCCACGTCCCAAGAACAATGAGTCATACGAAGCACGACTAGCACCACATCACCATGCAACAATACCCAGATGAGAGTGTTGCAGTTCAAATCATTAGCCATCACAACCATTGAGCCATCCACTAGTGTAAAGCCTCATCTATGACCTTACATTGAGCTAGAGTTGGTGCAGGTTCCTTCACAGGACCTAAAAACCTATATAGTAGAGACCATGAATGAACTAGGGGATAGACACTACGTACTCAACCAATCCTATACAACGCTGCAATAGGCGCACAAGAAAGATATTGTTGTGCATCATGAAACTCAAAACAATCATGCCTAGGAGATAGTGACACACAAGGAGTTCAAAGAACTCCATGAAGCAGAAGTTACTATGCACACATTATTGATCAACACAGTGGAGGAAATATATGCGGAAGTCCCCAGTCTAGCCATAGAACCTTCAGACCTCCCAAAGCCAAGTAAATTCAGCAAACTAAAAGAGAGGGTCCAATACTTGTAGGCATGGAGCATAGAGCTTTAGGAAAAGATAAATCGCACCCCCAAATCAGAACTAGGGGAGTTGCACCAAAACATTGTTGTTGCAGAAGAGGCACTACACCAGGGACAAGCATGTGTAGTTGATTTCTCAGGGGTAGTCAACTACATCTTCAAGCTCCAGACATAGCTCCAACATGCCCTCAAAATCATCACCATTGACGATCGTATCCATGCAACTAAGGAACAAATTGAGGAGAATAAGTAGGTACAACCCTCCATACCACTAGTAGAATGACAAGAATCCATGACAACAATTGTTAGCCTCCTTTGGTAGATTGTCTTTTCCCACTCTGACCAACATAAGTTGTCAAACATTATGATCAATGTAGTGGAGAAGACCCAACAACAATACTACAAACTTACAGATGCATAGACAAGGGTATCCCTAGTGGTAGCATTGGGTGTGTGGATCAAAGCTATCGTTGGGACGATCACACCAAGTGATGTCAAATATTTTTGCAAAAGGATGAAGGACCTGACACAAAAATTTTATGAGGTCGATGGCCACTTTAAAGAATTCGTCAACAACCTCATGAAGACGATCCCATCCATCGCCCCTTTCGCAGCTTAATCACCTTCATTGGCTCAAGGATGAGAAAAATAATAGTGTTGGGGGGTTGTTGCAGGCACCCTAAGGTCTTGAAAATACTTTGTGTGTGCCATAAGTTTGTATTGTGTGCAATCCCAAGAGTTTGCATCACATGACACCAAGTTTCAACGCCTGCAACAACCAGTGATCTACTGTGCACGCCAACCAATTTTCTATTACGCACAAAGACTTAGAGAGATCGCATGTAGGATGAATCCCTAACAATATTCAGTATTGATTGTAACCTTTTTTGTAACAACCCAACTGGTCATGGTTGAGGTTGTGGGTGAGCTGGCAAGGTTTTTATGATTGTCATGATCATGTAGACCTAAGGGGAATGCATGTGGATATGTAAGGGTTGTGTTTTTTGTTAACAAGGATTTAATTGTTATGTTAATTGTAGATGAATTAGAGCTCTAGTTACACATTGTAGAATTATTTCTATGTTATTTTTGTCACTAGTTGTTCAGAGATGTTATGTGAATATGAGAGACAAAGTAGATCGAGATCTCAACATATTGTTTGTCTTTGTTTCACTATGAATGAGTTCTAAGTAGGCTTTTTCCCTCCATGTCTTGAAATGTTTCTAAATGCCTTTGAGATTAATGAATGAAGCACGAGGCACCTTTGTCTCTGTATATTATGATTTATGCTATGAATGTATACATGCTATGTATTACTATGCATCACATGTGCATAGATGTTATGAATGAATGTGATATGATAGCATAGTTCTAAGTTGGATGTCTCATGTCTGTATTTTTCCTTCGCGACTTGGATAAAACCTATGGTCTTTGTGATTCTCGTGGTGTCTCGGGTGAGAACTTATTCAGTCCTTAAGATTGAATATGTTGGCGCCTATGGGGTATTTATTGATCAAACCTTTTGAACCCTAGGTCTGAAACCCTACAACCAACATACTTTGCATCACATATCCATCTATTTACTATATGCCTACTTTGATGAGATGGAATATGTATCCTAAATTGCTTGGAACATAGAAAAATGCAAAAAAATGATAGATTCATGACGCTAGGGGATAGCTTGAAAAATAATTTTCCCTCTTTTTTTTAGGATTCCTTCACTCAATCTCAACTCCATGTTGGCATGGTTTTTTACTTGTTGATTTAGGTCCCTCGGAACATGAAAAAACTCAATATCCTAGAAACGTAGAACCTCCCTTTTTATTCTAGCTATGAGATGAGTTAGCTTGGTATCTGATGAGGTTTTCAAGTTGTTCATTGGATTGATAATTATGGATGAGTTCCCAATGGATATTAGAGACTTCACACTAGATGAGTTTATAGATGTTAGTCCCTAGAGGAGTGCATAAGCCTCAACATGGTTGTTTGTGGTTGTGTCGAGACCCCATTCATAATTCAATTCTTGTTTTCTCACAACATCAAGGATGATCCCCCGCACACCTTCCACCCCTTATTTGTATGACAAACCTCATTGGTCTTGGGGGACAATAAATGTCATCATAATCAATGTCTACAGTTTTTTTTAATGGTCATACATCCAACCTCCATTATAATATTAAATTTTAATATAAACTCAAAAACTAAATTGCCTTATGCCAAAAGAACCATTATATGCAATCACAAGTCCATAGAAATATAAGGCATTGCACCCGAGCATATAAAACACAATATTAAACCACAAATGGCACCATTCCAACATCTAGTGGAGGATCATCACAATCATTTGGCATTGCCACCTAATTAGCAACAAGTGCCTCATTCTTAACTAGTGTTGGCTCCAAGCCATCATTCAGTGGTGTGAGAGGCTTGGTTACTTCATAAATGACTAATTTTGTATTGCACACAAAGACTTGGAGGGATGGCTGACATGAATAACATGTCATTGGAGAGACTTGAATCTTGGTGGGGGATTTAACAATGCCTCACTTTCACTTAACTAGCAATCCCCCTTGAACAATTCTTGAGATTTTAACTTTCAATAAGCATTCAAATGTATTCTTACTAACTTTCCCTACATTGATGAGGATAATGGAACACATAAGATGTCTTAAAAGGATTTTGGAAATAGTAACAACAAATGAAATAATTTAGGAGTATAAAAGAGAGAGTGAGTGGGCATAGACATAGAATAGGATTTTGGAAATAGTAACAATAAATGAAAGAATTTAGGAGTATAAAAGAGAGTGTGAATGGGCATAGTCATAGAATAGGATTTTGGCAATAGTAACAATAAATGAAAGAACTTAGGAGTATAAAAGAGAGTGTGAGTGGGCATAGACATAGTGTATCATGGAGTTTTATTATGTCATTTCTCAATGAAACATCGAATCAAGGTGTTTATTGAGGCACAATGCTTTTGTTTGTTATAAGGCATGTAAGACATATCTACACCTTAAATGAAGGAAAATGATGGTTGTTGATGTTAGTAAATCTAGAGTGGAAGGAGAAAAAATCACACACATACATATATTCAATCGAATGGATGATGGGACATAGTGAGGATCTATCAAAAAAGTGACATAATGGAAAACAATGCAAATTTGGAAAATAACAATGCAAAATTAGGAATGACAAGGTGTAAAAATAAAAATAGTAAAGCGATGTGAGATGAAATATAAATGTGCA
>SNQJ01S0078526.1:0-24472 GCA_010110895.2 Picea sitchensis
CTATTTTTAATGGTTTTTGGGAGTTATTGGGTAGTTTTGGAGCCTAATTTTTGGGAGGAAGTTGGGGATGATCAACCAACTTCCCAGCTATATAACCCAGGATTGTTTGAGGCTAGGGGATAGCTTAGAGAGCATTCAGAGCAGAATTATGCTGAAGAGAAGCCAAGCCAAAGACATTTTGAGGCAGAGAAGCTTTTGAGGAGGAGACGATGTTGGACCATTTCTGGGAGCTCCGGACGTCCGTTTTGCATACCATTTTCTTTGCATGGTTCTAGAGATCTAGAAGAATATGAACAGATTAGTCTTGTATCCATTTGGCATTGCATCGATGTACTTTTGAGCTTTTGAGCAGAAATAAGGAAGCCTCCCTCACAGAGACAAACGCCCAGAGACGTAGGCAAAGTTGTGCCGAACTCCGTTATCAATCTGCGTGTTATGGTTTGCTGTCTATTATTTCATTTCATATCTGCAGATGTGTATATGGCTGTCATAATTCCTCTTCTTTCCTCATTCTTTCACTAATTTCTCAAATGGTTAATTAATGCATGCAAAATTAAAACTCAACCATAAGTCATTAAAAGATCTGACGGATCACTAAATCACATCCAAAGCCTTATCCTCTTGGTCGGGTATGTGATAAAGCAAAACTTAATGTCACCAAACAATGTAGGGTCAGATTTGCTATTTCTTCAAAGTTGATTGATGAAGTGGATTTGGATGTTGTATCACTTGATATATGTGGCATAGTGTTGGGGAGTCCTTATCTTTATGATATAAAAGAAGTCTTCTTTCTTCATGAGAAAAATACCACCTTACTAAGGGGGGACTGTAATATATTGTTAGAACTCACAGCATGAGGTTAAACACAACACTTGTTAGTGCAGGAAAAATGAAGAGACTCATAAACACTAATAAGAGATATGTACTCATGGTCGTAAGAGAGAAAGATGATGGAACATCTGACGCTTTCCTGGGATGTGATCCTTCTTATAAGAAATAATTAATTGATATTGTTTCTAAGTATGATGATATTTTCTAGGAACCAGATGGATTACCTCCTAAGAGGGAAATCCAACATGAGATACATATTCAACAGGATTCTCCTCTTCCTAATGTGGGCATCTACAGGATGTCAGTTGTAGAGATGACAGAGATCAAGAAGCAGGTACAAGGCTTATTGGATCAAGGGGTTATCAAGCCAAGTTCATCTCCTTATGGTTATCTGATCGTGATGGTGCCAAAGAAAGATGGCACATGGAGAATATGTGTCGATTAATAGGCCTTAAATAAAATCACGGTGAAGAATCAATACCCTCTTCCTCGTATAGATGATTTACTTGATCAATTAAAGAATGTTGTTTATTTCACTAAGTTGGATTTGTGCAGTGGATACCATCAGATCAGGGTTGTGGAACACGATGCATGGAAGACTGCCTTTAAAACCAAATGGGAATTGTTTGAGTGGTTAGTTATGTCGTTTGGGATTTGTAATGCTCTGACAACTTTCATGCGTGTCATGAATGATGTATTCATGCCTTTCCTAGATGATTTTGTGATTGTATATTTAGACAACATTCTTATTTTTAGTGGGACTTGGGATGAACATGTGAGGCATCTAAAGCAAGTATTGGATACTTTGCAAAGGGAAAAGTTGTATGTAAAATTGTCCAAATGTGAATTTGGTAAAACTGCACTTGTGTACTTAGGTCATCTTGTAGGAGGAAGACAATTAAAAATTGATCCTTCCAAGATTGATGTAAATGTAAATTGGCCTGAGTTAAAAAATGTAACTGAGATACAGAGCTTCTTAGGTGCAATTCGGTATTGGAGGAGGTTCATTTCAAACCTATCCTTCATATTAGCTCCTTTGCATGTCTTAACTAGTGTGAAGAACACTTTTCATTGGGGAGGAAAGAAACGAAAATCTTTCGACACTTTGAAGGAAAAGATCAATACCACACCCGTATTAGCACTGTTGAATCTTCAACAACCCTTTGAGATTGAAACAGATGCTAGCGGATACACCATGGGTGTAGTATTGATGCAATATCGTAAGCCTATCTGTTACCACTCTGAAACTTTTAACCAAGTTGTTGTTAACTATCCTACATATGATAAAGATTTGTATGAATTAGTTCAAAGCGTAAATAAATAGAAGCACTACTTATTAGGGAAGGAAACAATCATACATACAGATCACCAACCCTTACAATATTTCCAAGAAAAAACCAAACTGAAACAATCTTGACACTACAAATGAATGAGTTTCCTACAACAATTTCATTTGGTAATCAAGTACAAAAAGGGTACAAGTAACAAGGTAGTTGATATGCTTTCTAGACCTCCTATTGTTGCTTCTATTATTTTTAAGAATACTTCTTTATATCATGATAGCTATGTGGAACAATATGCCATTGATAAAGATTTTAAAGAAGTATATGAGAAGCTAACCCATGGTGCACAGGTAGAGAACTATTATCTACAGGGAAAACTACTCTACCATCTTGGAAAGCTATGTATTCCTACAAGTGAATGAGTTCATGTAATACGATAAGCTCACACTTCTCTTGTGTCTGGGAATTTTGGGGTAGGAAAAACTATGGCACATTTACAAAGGTTTTGTTACTGGCCTCAAATGAAATCAATTGTAACTAAATATGTAAAGGGTTGTGTGATGTGTTCTACTTGTAAGCCCACTAATAGAAAACTGGGGCTATACTCACCACTACCTATTCCATCCAATCCATGGGAAAGTATCTCCATGGATTTTGTAGGAGGTTTACCAATGTCGAAAGGGGGTCATGACTATTTTTATGTTGTAGTTGATAGGTTCAGCAAGATGTGTATCTTGATTCCATGTAAAAATTAGATCACTAATGAGAAGACTACCAATCTCTTCTTTCAGTATGTTTGGGTTCACTTTGGGTTACCCACATCCATTATCTCGGATCAAGATACTCGATTCCTTGGGGATTTTTGGACAAGCTTGTGGAGAATGATGGACACCAAGTTTAAGAGGAGCATTGCTTTCCATCCACAGGCCGACGGACAGACAGAGGTTGTAAACCGAACAATGGTACTTTTGCTTCGAGGCTACTGTAGAAAGCATCCCAAGTTATGGGATGAACATATACCCTATGTACAACATGCTTACAACCGAGCCTTACATTCCTCCACTCAATGTTCTCCTTTTGAGACATGTTTTGGGTACCTACCTAAAGTTCCTTTGGACTTGATGTATGGGAGAGATACTAATTCAAATGAAGAAAGAAATGAAGACATAGCCTGCAAGTTTATCTAGAGGATCCAGCAGGTACACCAAGAAGTCATGGAAAAATTGGAGAAAAGTCAAGCACAGTATAAATCTTGGCATGGCACACAAGGTTGATCATCAATTCCAGGTTGGAAACCAGGTATGGCTTCACATCAACAAGGAGAGATTGAAGGGTGAAGGAAAGAAAATCAAGCCCATCCATTATAGACCCTTTACTATTTTGGAGAAAAGTGGTACCAATGATTTTCGTCTAGGTCTTCCACCTTATATGCAAATTTACTCAGTTGTAAATGTAGAGAACTTGAAATTTTTTTAGCCTCCCATGATCATGGATCAAGATGATGAAGTTTCAATACCTTTAGTTGATGAGTTTTCTCTTGAGTACTTGGATGATTTAAAGGAACATATCATCCTGGACAGAACAACAAGGACTTCATGTAGGGATGATGTTTATTATATTCAATTAGGCTTAAAGGGCACACATCCAAGCAAGGCAAAGTGGATTGAAAAGGACAAGGTGAGGGAACTCTTCCCTCACTTATCTGTTGATTTATGAAATCTTTTGGTGGTCCAAAAATCTCTCAGTGGGAAGGAGTGATCCAAAAAGGATCTAAAGAAAACTAAGGACAACTCATAACTCGCAGAAGCAACTCAGGAAGCCTAGAATGGCCTTAGCAGACAGAGAAAGGGAAAAAATTCAAAGTTCTCAAAACTCATTGAAATTGACATCATCGCGAAGAGCGTGTTGCAATATTTCCAACGACGTAAATGACTCGTCAAATGGAGTTACATATCGAAATATATTCATGGTCAAAGTTTGGTCAACCTAGCCCAGTTAACAAGGGGATGAGTTAACATCCATATTGTTGACATCAACATCAATACATATGACGTCAACATCTGTACAACATAAGTGGCATATGTAGGATGCAACATGTGTCATGCTGACGTCAACATGGTGACATGGAAGCACCAGAGGCTGCCATGTGTCATTCATATTTGGCATTTTCAGGTCATTCCGTGGACTAGCCAAAAAGCATCACATGGCAATCTGTACAGCCATGTGGCAATCCGTATGGTGACATGGAAGGATTACATGGCAGGATGAGTTGGCAGCTAAGTTGGGAGACCGTACGCTGACCTGGCAGGGTGATTGTATGGTGGTTGACGTGGCCCAGTCATGGGATGCCACATGGCAGTGGGAAAATGCCCAATGACAACCCAAGAATGAATTTTCAATATATATATATATATATTAAAAGGGTTGGCGGGTTCGCCAAATCTAACAGGATCCCACTAAATCTAGAGACCATTCGTTAGATTAACCACTTCTAAAGTTAGCGGAAACAAACCACATTCAAATATATACATTGTTACAACAAATACCCAAAAGGGGAGGCCCGCGGGCTCGACCCCAGGACCTCCTCCTCTATCCATGCCTTAACATATGCTCTGCAACCACTAGGACAACGACCTTACATTGTTTACATCACCGAATTTTGTATTTAGAAAGTGAATTCACCCAGTACTAAAAGGGGTGGTGCATGAGGGTACGTACCGACAGGGATTTCAAGACATTTTTCTCAACATTTATTGCAGGTTGCAGGGAACGGAAACTGAGACAGAGTTTCTCTTGGGCCTGGGAGTGCCAAAGTCGGATTGAAGCATGGAGATAGTCATTTTTGGGTAATTCGACACCACGAATTCAGTGGTGTTGTCTATTTTCTTATCTGAGAAAAAAATTCTATAGATTGATTTCAGAATGAGGTATACTTATGTATTTTTCCAAATTCTTTTCCTTAGTTAATAAAAATGCCTACCCATTTGAGAGTAGGACCCGAAGATGTAGTCCACCAAGGAYGAACTCYGTTATCAAGTTTTTGTGTTCAGATTTGATGCTTATGTCTCTTCATTATTGAGATTTTCCTTCTTTAATGGTGCACTTTAATTTATTCTCATTTAATGAAATTCCTTATAAGTCACTTTGATGAAAATATCTTGGATCAGATATACACCTTTACAATCAAAACCTCCCAAAGAAGATCTTTCTTCAGAAAGAAAATTACCTATAGAGAAGAAAATGGTATGGAACCAAATCTTGGGCCATATAGGTGAGAAGGGCCTATGGGATTTGAAAAAAAATATATTGTTGATGAATTGAATGATTCTACTCTTAAATTCGATTTCTATGAGAATTTCATATATGGGAAATAGAACCATGTTCAGTTTTATTCTAGTTCTCATAAATCTTCTAGGTTGTTGGACTTGATTCATTTTGATGTATTTGGGCCAGTTAAAGTTCCTTTCATTTCTAAGGATTTGTATTATGTGTCATTCATTGATGATTTTTATAGAAGAACATGGGTAGACTTTCTTATAACTAAATATGAGGCTTTTAGTTGGTTTGAGGAGCTTAAATATATCTTGGAAAATAAGATTGGTAGGAAGATTAAGGTGTTGAGGACTGATACTGATGGTGAGTTTTTTTTCTATATATTTTGATAATTTTTTTAACGAGAATGGCATTGAAAGACATAATAAAAATACATATACCCCTTAATAGAATGGAGTTGAAAAATAGAGGATTAGAATGTTGATGGAAAGAGCTAGGAGTATTCTTATTGGATCCCACTTAGAGAGTAAGCTCTTGGAAGAAGAAGTTTCTACTACATGTTACTTGATTAATAGATCTCCCACATCAAGTCTTATGGAGAAGACCTCTATGTAGGTTTGGATGGGTAAGAATCCATCACTTCAACATCTGCATGTTTTTGGTTGTGAGGCATGTGCTCATGTGCCTAGGAGAAGTGATCTAAGTTGGATAAAAAGGAAATAAAATGTATATTCATCAACTATGGAGTTGGTGTGAATGGGTACAAGCTCTGGGACCCTATGGTTGGAAATTTTTTATATAGAAAAAAATATTGTTTTAAAAGAATTTAATTCTTCTCCCATAGTGGTGTAGATAGAAGAGGATGAGAAGAAGTTAGTGTTTCATCTACCCCTCATGATTGAGAAAGCTGAACAAAAAAAAATGAACAAGAAGTTCCATAATGGACATTATGGGGAGGAGGGTTTAGAGAGTTTGGAAGAGGATGAAAAAAATCCACCTTAGACTTTAAGGAGGTCCACTCAGCAAAGAAGGAAACCAAACAAGTATAATTGTAGTCTATATGATTATATTTTTTTTCCATGAAAAAGACATGTAATTTTTATCAATTCGATAAAATTACAGAAGTATATGTCATAGAATTCTTTGACCTTTTCACCACATTGAAATACCATGAGTTTTTCTCCTATCCAAAACTAGTCAATATGTCCAAAGGCTCATATATTCACTACAATTTTTAGGTATCTGATATGTCTAATGACATAAAAAAATATCGCTTTTTTATCCTGGATTTACATCAACCCCATCTTGTGTAATACAGAAAAGGACCAAGCTATAGGATCTTGCAAAAAATCACATGCAAAAAAGTATAATTTTAAATGTCCTAAGAGAAGCTAATCAGATAAAGGACCAGGGGTCGTGAAAATATTATGAGGTGTCAATCATGATTTCTTCCTAGATTTTCCAACATCTTTGGTCCAAGTGCACTCCAACTTTTGAAATCTTGTCTGCTTCTTGATTCCATATCTTGTAGACATGGGAGAAAGAAATATGAGTGAAATATGTAAGGATCCTTTTTATTTCTTCCAAAATTGGTTGAATTGTGTATGTGTGCAATGTTTGACTTCCGTCTAAGCATTTTATCACCAACAAAGAATCCCTGAAAATGTTGATGTGTGTGATTTCCTTTTCCTTTTCTAGGGAAATTAATAGTTTGGCCGCCATGAATTCACTATTGTTGTTGGTTTCTTCCCCGAGGTGTGTTGCAAAGGAAATTTTGGAGGAAGCATCCAAGCGTAGGATTCCCCTTACAAATCCCAAGGAGGGAGAGCCTTGGGAAACACCATAAAAGAAATCCCAAGGGAATGAAGGGTCAATGTTGAGGGGAGAAGGATTGGGAGGGGGGAGAATGGAAAGGATTGGAGAATAAATAGGGATGTGATGGATCATCGGGATGGATAGGGCTCAAAGTCTTCAAAAATGACATTGCTCTTGACAATCCATACACCCCATGTCGTGATTAGAGGAAGATATTTGTGGGGAGAGTTGGAAGGGGAAGAGTGCCATGATTTTATGACTGCTTCAATGAGCCCTAAAATATATTTTTTATCTTCTAACATTGATGAGCCTGGAACGTTGAAAGAGGAAATGGAGATCGAAGATGAGGAGTCCTATAGATTGGCCATGGATGAGGAAATTTTTTCACTCGAAAATAATGATACATGGGACTTGGTCCCATTTTCTAATGAAATAAAACCCATTGGATGTAAATTTGTGTTCAAAAGGAAGATCAATTTATATGGAAATGTTGAAAATCATAAGGAAACAATAGTTGCAAAAGAATATTCTCGGGTTGAGGGGATAGAATTTGGTGAGATATTTTCCCCAATTGTGTTACGAGGAAAATCTCTCTATGGATAGGGTAAACCACAACAGACAAAAATGACTGTAGAAATCAACTCTATTCTCAAATATGCTATGTAAATAAATATGCTAGCAAGACAAGATAAAAGGCCTACCTCGTCCATACGTTCGATGAAGTCCACCGTTGAGCGCTTGACCCAAATCAATATACCTACAACTAATCCTGAAAAACCAATAAAAGCAAGCATATGGTGATAATAAATGATGTTATCACATTCAATAACATAATCCATTAATAAACATGACAAATACGCCCATGGAATAATAATTCAAATATTTGCAAGATATCAATTGGACGCGAAAAGAGTATTTCTATTAATATATGATCAACAGAAGTGAAAAGGGTTATAGACTTTTGTGTCGGCACTGTTCGAAACCGAGAAACTAAGTTCCTTCCAGCTAGGCCTCCACCACTTCAATCCTCCACCAAAGGCAACCTCATAGAAGAGAGACAATGAAGTTCTCAATCAATAAGGGAAGAGCTTGGGGAATGAACACTATATTCAGACTTAAAGGATAAAGGGATGTAGACTCAATATGAAGTAAATAATTTCTCCACAGTAACTTTGCTCTCAAATT
This sequence comes from Picea sitchensis, assembly GCA_010110895.2. NCBI lineage: Eukaryota > Viridiplantae > Streptophyta > Pinopsida > Pinales > Pinaceae > Picea > Picea sitchensis. The sequence continues at coordinate 8,388 of SNQJ01S0078526.1, forward strand.
TGAATTCTTTCTCCCCCTTCCATAGCTCATAATTGGCCCATTTATAGCCTTCAAATGGAACTGAAGGGTTGAGTCGAAACGTTTCCAGTATATGGAAGGCTAAGGATCATAGAGCTCCTGTTGTGACATGGAAACCCGACTCCATTTTTTATTTTTGGGCACATATCCTGATGTATGCGGGTTGTAGTGGTGCAACCTATGTATACACATGTTGTATAGTAGGAAAGGTGCATACATGTGGAAAAAATGTATTTTTTAGCTCTGAAATTTGCAAAAAGGGATGAAAAGTCTGCATAGGGAAATGGAAAAATGCCTTCTGTGCAAGATTGCATAGGGCGAGGAAAATATTGCTATATCAGATGCTCCCTAATGTGTAAGGTCAGAGGAGTATCTGCGATGGCCGGAATAAATTATAAACAACCTAGAAGTGGAGTGATGGCGAACCAACTGGAAGAACTAGTTGCTAATTACATTTTGCACTGACTTTGCATACATGGCTGCCAATTTGAATTACACTGCAGATCCATGTGAAAATATACGAAACAACTATTTGTGGCCATGAATAGGAAAATTAAAATGTGGTTACATGCCAAAGGATGTCATAGTCACGAACAAGGCCCAGTAGAACCAATCTCAAACTCAATATGAAGATATCTGTATACAATGGAGTACAAACCGATCTCCCATGGTCACTGAAGTCATATAGGTACTGGTCCAATGAAAAGGAAGCAACAAATCAAGAAATTTCCGGCCACATACTGATGTTTTCAAGTCTTCTATATAATCCGCCAAAGGTGCAAGTCTACATCATGTGAATAAAGGAGTTGAGTTCAAACACAATGAGACATCGTTTGATTACTGTTCATTGAGGTATATCGTTAACAAACACGAGACAACCTACCGATAATGAAAGTAGGTATCAAGGCACCGAGTACATTATTACAAGTGTGAATAAAGGAGTCAGTGTCGAACACCTGAAGAATCCATCGATCAGGAGACAATGATGTATTCCCAACTATCGATGGAAAGAAAACCTGCCACTAATGACTACAAGCCTCAAGGTACTCATAAGACTCTAGGTCTTGTTTCCAAAATAGGTGAGTTGAAGTTGATGGAAGGAGATCCACTGAAAGGAGAGAATTAAGGCATCTCTCATCATTCTGAACGAGGTACAAAGCAGGAGCTTCATGATTTGGAGGAATCAGACGAAGAACATGTTCACGAACCAATGACCCTTTACATATTTTGTGTGTGCCAAGTGCAAGAGGTACATGAAAAAGACCCTCTGGATAGCAACCAATGAGGAAAACTGTTGACAAAGACAAGAAAACCACCAATAAGGTTAATGGCATATGTGACACTACACAAATCCCAATGTGTGAATAGATGTCTTGCCGCCAAACACAAGGGAAACCACCCAGTCAATGACCAATGATGAAATGTCGACTATTGGGTTCAAGGTTACCTACCAATGATGAAAGTAGGGCCAGGGTGCATGCCAAGACTACAACATCATGTGATTCTGAGACAAAATGAGGGTATGGTGGACATGAAAAGTCAAGAGTTCTGGGGAATGGCCGACATAGGTTGATAGACTTCCTTTGAACAAGATCATGAGACATATGGAAGACTCTGACATCGTAGAATCAAATGATGAAACCATTATATGCAGGAGGCATCAATGAAATTCTCTATAGGGTCTGGAAGAGTAACCGGTCGGTATAGAAGACTCTCTATAATGAGATCAGCTTCCTAAGGCCATGCTAAACCCAAAATTATGATGAAAAATGGACTCAATAACTTTGTTCTATGTTCAAAGGTGACACGACTACTTCCAATATAAGATAATACTCCCTTCCTGCCCGTATTTTTTTTTTTTTCATAGAAAAATGAATGCTATGATACAGAGGAGGGAACAAGTGTCGCAAGTAAGAAAAACTAGTTCCAACAGTGGAACATACTTATGCTCAATGCAAGGAGGTGCATGCGGGAGATGGACACTCAGGGGAATCTTCCCTCCTAGGTATAGCGTGTCAAATTGAGAAGGATATAAACGAGGCTCTGCTTGGTTTAGGATGCAAAAATTGTTGAGGCAAACAGTTTATAGCACAAAGCGAGAACCGGCTATAGGCTCATTACTGCAGGCAAGGGCATGAGATGAAATCACAACTTAACGCCAAAAAATTTCCTTTTTCATGACGTTTAGTCTACTTGGTGTGAAAAAGGGATAAAATTTTGCCAAATAGATGTCCTTTCAAATCCAATTTACAAGTTTGAAAGAGACAAGTTCACTCGGGAATCTTTTCTCTTTTTGAAGACGAGTTGGAAAAGAGCTTAAATTAAACTCGGTTGGGAATCCTCTAGGTATAAGGAAAAATGTTTATTAGTGAGAAATGAGGCTCAACATAAATTCATGTATTAACTATAATGGACTCCCGGTCCTATGGAAAAAATCTCTACATGGGCACCAAATGAAGCAGAGGATCTAACTAGGGAACCCATTTTTGGTAAGTCTCTACCACTGGATGATGACACATCTTATAGCAGATGGAGGGTTCTGTGTCGCAACAAATGGGTTCGTATATAAGGCATAAAAGTGACAGTTATAGGACAATGCAAAAGTGCATGGTGGGATGGATACCTATCCTATAGGCTGGGTAGTGAAAATACCTTCCCGTGGTTACGAACTGTCAACATAATGTGGAAATCCGCAAGAATCCCTAGTGAAAACTACAAATACAAACTCAATCCACTGCTATATTAGTCCATTAAGTTAAAAAATGACTCAAAACTATAGAAAAGTGGGTAAAAACTGTTATAAATAGTAACAAAACCAAAAATTACTATGTCATTTTGAATTTTTACCCAAATAGTGAAAATTGGACCAAATTACCTCCAATCTTCAACTAGTGATTGCAGGAGCGTCATGCGAAGAAATCAGAAACTATCTGGACCAGGTAATTCCTCTTCCCCTCCTCTTCCTTTCTAGTGGATTAAATTTTTAAATTAGGTTTCAACTTTTGAGTAAACTAGGGTGCAAATTGAGTAACTTAGTGTACGCGGGCTACCATTTATTGGGTCATGTATACATGAGGTTATACGCGACTGTTCAAACTATAGGGTGCGTATACTCATCCCTATACACGACTGTAAATGAAGCAGCTCTTGTACAAGTTTGTAATCAATAATTTCTACGGTTGCTAACTCAAAATTTAACTTTTAGCTGGCAGGATGGTGCTAGAATGGAGGGAAAGGGAGCACGAGGAGGTAGATGTTGCTGTGGACAGAGATCCGGGGGCCCAAATGGCCTTGAAAAGATGTGGCTTATATAAATTTTGGGCACTCAAAGGGATGAGGGCCCAAGTGAGGTTTCTTGAGATGCTTGTTGATTACTGGGATCCTGACAGTGAAAGCTTCAACCTCGATGGGAAACCATTGAGGATTGAAGTAGAGAATATATATTTTTTTATTGGATTATCGCGTTCGGGTGAGGTGGTGAACCTCAAATCCCGGGGAGATGGGACCGGTATGAAAATAGAGGAGTACATAGACTCTCATTGTGTAGTAGGGACCCCGAAGGTTAGGAGTCAACTCCCCATCCGAGCGATACAAAATATCAGCCTCAAGATTGTTGTCCTCGTGTTGACTAGGATCACAGGATCATCTTCGTTGCACTAGGAATCGAAGCCGCTCATGTTCTATGCTGTAGAATGCTTGAGACCCATAGTATATGATTGGTATACCTCACCATTGGCTAATATGAAGAGCCAGTTGAAAGAATGAAAACATGGTAGCAAGAGGAACTTCGGGTTTGCCTCTATCTTATGCATCTTTTTCTTCGAGCGGGTTCCAGGTTTGGGACCTAGAGTCAAGATTCTTCTGAGAGGACCTCGCGATCCATCAATGGCACTATGGACCAAGGTAATGAGACGACAGGAGGGAGGTAGGGTGCCCACACCCTAAAACGAGGATTTCTTCTACTGGTGGAGGCGACAGGTCATTGCTCTGGATGACTACCCTATGCAAGGATCGACTTCATAGGGGACCTTGACATGCCACTCCCACCAGGGACCACCTACGGGGACATAGGTATGTCAAATGTTTTTAAATATTTCATTTTATTTTTATTTTTTATAGTGAAACAAAAATATTTTTGAATGATGCTTAAGTACTAAATAGACACTTGTGTGATGCATACGTGGGTCTGCGACGACCAGACGGGCTTCCCCAACATAGTCGGAGGCACCGGGGAGATGAGGCGGTGGGAGGAGAAGCTAAGAGAGTCCTTTAAAATGTGCAGGGCAACCTGTCTCAATTGACTCACAGGATTCTGATGGTTCAGGTAGAGGATCTGTCAGAGGCCATGCAGCGGCAAGTGGTTGGTGTTCCCAGAGCTTGGGTGCAACTCTTTCAGCGTCTCACAAATGTCGTAGTTTGTTATCATGACACACATCTGACGCCATAGGCATAGATGTCGTGGACATTGTAGTATCGGTTGTATATGTGTATTGAGGGTGTTAGCCCCAATTTTGTACTATAAACACCATATTTTTTGAAACATATATAAAACAAGGATCTTCGGCTTCACTTATATTACAATGTGTATATTGATGAGATGGTTTTCTTTGCTTTAGTTATGTGACAAATGAAAATCTAAAATGAAATTAGCATAAGCATCGAATACATGATTAGAACTCCTAGGAATGTGATAATAAGTAATAAAATCAAACTGTCATTCTAAAAGACGTACCCGTAGGAATCATTGGAGTAAATTAGGATCACGCATGCAGTAACTGTCGTTCAACTGAAATACTACTAACTAGGAATCTAGGCGAACCTCTAAAGAGCGAATACCATGTGAGATAACATTGTGCAAAAGTTCTATAATGTCGCTATATTCGACCACATTATTCGTGGATGGCCCTGAGCATATGCCACCTGAAGACACCAGTAGACCCTTGGGTGAGTAAACCACCCAAGCGACGGAAGCCAAGTTCCGTGTATGACAACTGGATTCATCTGTGAATCCTAAGTAGACCGAATATTTCATTGACATCTGCCAACCAAGGGAAGACTTGATAAGCAAGCTGAAGACGAAAAAAGGAAAACGATATATACACTAAATTACATTAGTATACAAAGAGTTCCGCCCAATATTGGGGCTCAAGCTTAATATCTCTTCAAGTAGAGCCCATTCCTAGGCTTGGCCAACATATTCCCTTCATAATCTTTTAACTTGTAGGCTCCTTTTTCTAGGACACGTCGCAGGATATAAGGATTGTGCCACATGGGTTTAAACTTGCCTACCCCCAACGGTTCTTTGGCTTGATCATATAAGAGGACCAATTCACCCTCAGTGTACAATCGAGGACAGAGAGGCTTATCGTACTAAACCTTCACTCGTCTTTTGTTCGCCTCAATAGTCGTAGAGGCATCTTAACACTGCTCGTCGAGACTCTCTATGTGCACAAGGCGTCGCTCGAGATCGAAAGTGTTAGGTAGGAGAACGACTGCCAAATTAAGAGAATGGAGTTCTCATTCAATAGGTAATATCAACTCCACACCATGTACTAACTGGAAAAGGGAAAAACAGGTGGCATTCTTGACCGAGGCTAGGTATGCCCAGAGTGCGGGATATAGCATAATGTGCCAGTCAAACTTACTTTGGCTRACAATTTTCTRCAAAATGGTCTTGATAGACTTGTTGACGACCTCTACCTGTTCATTTTCATGGGGGTAATAAGGATAAGAATGACCATGTTTAAACCCCATCTTAGATTCTATTTCTTCCATCATTTTGTTCTGAAAGTGATTGCCATGATCAGTTACAATCTCACTCGGGATACCGAACGAGGCAATAATTTGATTGAATAAGAAGATGGTGAAAGTCTTCCCATCGGATTTAACTATAGGAATGGCCTCGACCCACTTATTAAAGTAGTCGATGGCCACGATAATGTGTTGATGCCCCCCAACCGAAGTTGGGTTGCAATCCATGAAGTCCACCCCCCACTTGGTGAAGGGACCAACAATAATGACTGAGTGTAGAGGGGATGGATGCGAGTGCATTTTTTGAGTGAACACCTGGAAGGGGTGACACTTCTTAACCGCTTCAACACAATATTTAAATATAGAAGGCCAAAAATAACCGGCTCGCAAAATTCTCTAGGTTGTTGCAAGACCGGATAGATGACCACCAAAATCCCCATTGTGAAAATCGTTTAGGACTGACTCGGCTTCCCCGTGAGTTAAAAAACGACGCAAGATATTATCTATTCCTCGGCAATACAAAGTGTTTCCGATGATAGTATAATTCTTATCTTGGTATCTTACATGTCGTCGGATGATGAGACAAGGAAAATGTGTTCGTCCGCAAATGAATCAACATGGATAAAATCCTCATCTAATCGTGGAAAGTCGGATATTAACTCCATGAAGACTAGTGATTTCTTGGATTTCGCAGAAGCGAAATCGAGATCAAATTCTTGTAAAATTACAATCCATTTATTATATTTTTCCCCTATGATACGCCTGGTAAGGACGTATTAAAATGGATTGACATAGGTGACCACAATAGTCTTGCAAAGAAATATATAATGACATAAACATTGGACTGCGTGAACGACAGCCAAAGCTATCTTTTCAACATGAGAATAATTGAGCTTGGGACTAACTAAGATAGTAGATGACGTGCTCACGGAGGTCATCATCCTGCTGAACCAAAACCATACCAATCGTCTCCTTGGACGTGGTGATACAAAGCAAGTAATACCTACTGTAGTCAAGAGACTTCAACAGAGGCACTCATACCAAGTATTTCTTCAAAGAATCGAAGGAATCTTGGGCCCGCTCATCCCAGATAAAAGGGGTTTCCTTCTTCAGAAGACGCATGAAACCCTTAGTGATATTGGCATAGTTTACTATAAACCGACGTAAAAGGTTAGCTTTCCCCTGTAAACCTTGAAGTTGTTGAATAGTGCACAAGGGAGGCAATCGAAGTATTGCCTCAACCTTTAACATATCTACCATGATCCCGGTCTCAGAAACTAGAAATCCCAAAATACGACCAGACCTAATGCAAAAGATACACTTATGAGGGTTCAGTCGGATTCTATAGTAGCGACATCTTTCAAAAACAAGCCGAAGGTGCGTAGCATGATCCGCTCTCTTACGAGAGTGAGCAGAAGTATCATCAAGGTAAGCTTTGACTATGTGCTTAAGATCATGGAACGCAAAGTTCATAGCACGTTGGAAGGTTGCTTTGGCATTTTTAAGGCCGAAAGGCATTTTACGATATGTGAAAGTACCCCAAGGACAAATAAATTCCGTCTTGTGTTGATCCTCATGTTTAATCTGAATTTGGTTATACCCTGAAAATTCGTCCATAAAAGAAAACACTTTGCTTCCCGCACACTCGTCGAGAATCTGATTGATGAAAGGTGTCGGGAAGTTATCTTTAGGACAGGCCTTGTTTGGGTCATGAAATTCCATACATACACGGATGGTTCCTTGCTTCTTATCCATTGGAACGGGATTGGATACCCATTCAGTCAAGGGAACCGGGTAGATGAAGCCAACATTAAGTAACTTCTCCACCTTTTCCTTAATGGCAGGGGCCTTCTGTGGATTGAAAAATCTAAGTCATTGTCGAACACGTTTAACATTCAAGTATGTTCTAATCTCATGCTCGACAATACGAGGGCCAATTACTGGCATCTCTTCATATGACCAAGCAAATACATCTCGTAATTCCTTGAAGAGTTCGGTGTAGATCATGATTTCTTTTGGCGAACAATCTGCACCGATATGTACGTTTTCAATCTTTCAAGGGGTACGAGAGATATCGATCGTGACGGTAGGAGAAATACTCACCATATTTTCTTTGGCATAGACGTCGTTCGTATCAAGTAGAACTACGATGTGAGAGACTATCTTACTCAAAGTAGATCGAAAGTCATCTTGTTCGATTCTTTCAAGCTCTGGGAGAAAATAAGAGAGATAATGCATATCATCCCAAGGTTTGTCGGAACCATTCATGGCTTCGATGATAGCTTCGTCTGAGGGAAAATTCCCATTGAGGCAGTCATGTGAACAAGACAATGAAGCGGCCCACATGGGCTTAAGAATGAGATCATCCTCGTCTGTCAGCGAGATAACAAGATCTGGATCGGTGGAAGAGTAAAAAACAACTTGATATGCAATCTCTGCTATCGATAGTGGCATGGCCATTCCAGCATGTGACTGGCCTTCACAAGATGAATTCAGGGAAGGTAGGGTCCAAGGATCACTAAAATAGGAAGTGCATAAAGGAATGGACCTCTCTGAAGAAACGAGCCTACTGGACATGGCGTAAACGTGGTGAATCAGTGCCATGAAATTGAAAGTACCCATAAGGGAAGAATACATTCCGACACCGACATTCTCAGTTGTCGACTGAGAATTGTCGATCACAGGGATTGAAAATCCAACAAATGCATTGGGACTAGCATACTCAAAGGATAACTGGTCGATCATCATGAGGAAAACAAAGAGTATGGAAGACATACGATACAACAACAACCATAGCATAGGTCCAATTGCATCCTAGTAACAAGTTATAATCAAGAGGTGCATCAACTACCTCAACCTCCACCTCTACTGTCTTCCCACCTAACTGGGCTGGAAAGGCAGGAAGAATACTGTGAGGGCGGAAGTAATGACCGTCAAAAGTAGTCAACATGTTCGATGATTTAGAAAGAGTTGAAGAACCGAGAGCTTTCCAATAGATCAGGGACATCACACATGTAGCAGCGCCTTCATCAACAACCACACGTTTGATGGTATACTTTGAGTACCCCATGTGGATTTGGAATGACACATGGTAAGGCAAGCAAGGCTTCACATCTGTGACGTCAAAATTGACAACTTTTGAGCCACTGGGTTCTAGAGATCCTAACACAGATAGTAAGGCATTACGTTGTGAAGGACACGTCTGGAGTACCTCCAAATCTAACATCACACAAGGGGTTTGAGCCAGGTCCTCAACAATAGAGTAGTTCTAGGTGGCTCTAGCATTTGGATTGTGGGTAGAGTTCTTGAGTACTCCTTTCGGAATAAGAGGCAGTGGCTCTGGTTTTTCAATTTGTAAAGTCGTCTCTGGAGGAAGAGGAGGAGATTCTAGACCAGGTATAGCCTGTGAATAAATGTAATCTCGAGATCAAGTGGCTACATGAACTTTTAAATCGACCATATTGATACAAAAATGGTCATCATCTTGCAACGACAGGTTTTGACTCCCACTAGCAACATTTCTAGTGTTTGAGGAGCTCGAGGCCATGTGTTGGTTATGTGGAAAAGGATTTGTCATCACAGTGGGCGGTAGATATAATAGCCTCACATCTTCTGCAATTTTGGGGCATAAATGAGTAAGGTGATCGTCTGTACAAATATTACAAGGGAATTTCACCTTAGGTCTTTCTTTCTTGCCCTCTCCAACATTATTATTCATCTTCTCATTATTACCATTGTCCTTGGATTTATTATTATTTTTCCCACCCTTACGATTACCATTACGTCCTTTCTTCTTATTCCCACTTAGTTTTGGTTACCATTGGGGTAGGTCGACGATTGCACATAATGTACATCCACCGACTAAGTGGGATTGGAAGACACAGATGAAACTGGCCCTCCTGCAGACCGGTTTAGAGACAACTCTTTCAAATGGATTGTCACCGAGTCTGCGGATTTTACATTGGCGGAGCCTACAATGCCATTGGCATGAGGTCTGGGATTTTTTCTGGGGTCATAAGTTGATCGTGGTGCATCTAGAAGAATGTGGTATAACATCCCAGACTGAGCGTATATAAGATCTAACTGTTGGGTCTTGAAGATATCTTCTTCCTTAGTGGTAACCCCGGATGTAGCAACATCCTTCGATATATGAGACTACAAATACTTAAGAAACCATTCTAAAAGAAAGGTTGAGGGTATGGAGGTCTTAATCAACCTCTTCCGTCTATGCCACTCCTTGATATGATCTGATATTTGAGTGGTTGTGTCCTGGCGTAAAGTCGACAGAAGTTCTAGGCCAACATCGTAACGAACCGACAATTGGAAGTCATTAAGGAAGACCAAACCCATCTAACTAAAGGTCCCATATGCCCCCCTAGGTAGCTCGATATACCATTTAACAGTGATCCCAATGAGGGTACGTTGAAACAATATTAACTGAATGGAATCGTCATTAAGGGAATTCGAGGAGCACCATAGGTGAAAGGTAGTAACGTGATCACCAGGATCCTCTCCATTCTTACCTTCGAATTTTTGAATGTCTGAAGGAAGCTTGGTGGGGATGGGGGGCCATGTCGGATCATGAGACATAAGGTCATTCATCAACTTAGACAAGTCTGGCAGATTAAGCGTGGCCAGAAAAGGGAGACGGGGTTGTGACATCTGGCCCCAAGCTCCCTGGAAAGATTGTGTTTGAGGAACCGCATCCCATCCAGGGTTCTGGTAAGCACCATGGCCTTGTCTGGGATTATAATACCCTCCTCCAGGATGATTCATAAAAGGTTGGTTGGGCATCATTCCAGTAGGAATATAAAGATGGGGGTTATAAAAATTGCCCCCAGTCAGATTGGAATCGGGTTGGGGGTTTCCCAATGTGTGAAACTAACCCCCTCTGGGTGTGAATCTAGAGAATAAAGGTGGATTCGTCATCCCAAATGTGTTGGTTGGAATCGACACTGAGGAGGTAAGGTTATAGGACAAAACTTGAGCAGAAACTTGTCTGCCAAGTTGGTTGCTCCACCCAAAAGCAAGAGGATTAGACCCAGGGTTAAAATAAGGAAAACCTCCCACATTAGGAGTTGTTTGAGGGATCTGAGAACCACTAAATGAGAATTAAGTATAAGGAGGTGTAGATCCCCCAAGTCCAATGCTAGAATTAGGGCCAACAATTGGGATGGCATTCGAAAACTGCAAAGTAAAATTTGACATACCATAGGAAAAAGGACTAGATGCCATAGGGATGAACTGAACATTATGGCCTGGTGAGTGACGAAGAGACCCAAATGGGTTCGAGGCAAGAGATTAAACATTCAATATAGGTCGATCCATAGTAATGATAGGTGCCTCTAGCACTACAACCATTGTGTTTGCAGGAGTTGAAGGGGTGCCATTAACTATAGTAGGTGTGGGAGTCGAAGGGCTCCCAATAATCCAAAGACTAGGTTCAGTACGCATCCTTGTAGAATTACAAGTCCGAACAATGGAGGTGTGTGTACCACGTCTAATAACTCTACTCCTTTTAGAAGGAAAAGACTCGAAATCTGGTGGTAACTGTAACAAGCAACGGGACCGGTGGGGATGCTAGTCTGACTCCACAATGACTTAATACTCTAAATACAAAAAATAAACCCTAAGGCCAACTAGTAATCAAAGAGCACACCAAAATTCAAACGACCAATATGCACACAAATGGGGTAAAGTGGTTGAAAGTGGCCTTCCTCCCTAAAGAAGGTATGTCTCTCCCAAGAGGGGCCTGAGACTCCCTGCTAAAGATCGGAGGTAACATAATCAGTTATAAGGGCCCTCGTGGGCTTAACAACCAGTCGGTCAGATCCCCCCAGAGAGGTAATCCTCCATAAAGGTTGTGTGTTGTCCGACCCTTATCTAACCCAAGGTACCTGCAGAATAACCCATGCAAGTAACCTATGTGGCACCTAAGTCAAGAAACTAAGCAACCAATGTATAACTGATGCACAAGTGAGCAGTCGTAAGTCAGGTCCACCGTATGGGTAGGGTAGAAAAGCCTGAAACCTTGAAATTACGGCCTCTCATGGAGGTAAAGGCACTAGAAAGATCTCCAGATATGAATAGATCCACAGAAATATCTCTGACGCTAAGAAGGTATCGGGGGGATATCCCTTCAACCAACCTCGTGTGACCTCGTGATTAACTCTGGTGTGAGTGGAGCCTCCTGATATTACCAATTATACAATGGATTTCTCCACTCCTTTTGTCATACACATATGTTGATTTAATTGCCTTGGAGAAGTTTACTCACAAAAACCTATTCTAAGGCACTAAATTCTAAGCTAGTTTGTGCACCCTAGAAAATAAATTCGTGACTAATTAATTTTAAATTATAACGTTAATTTTAGTGGCCGTGCTTACTCAAAAATGTATGGTAGTGAAACTTATGATGTTATGACTCGGAAAATCAAGTAAATATGAATACAATGCAAATTCCTAACTTCAATTTTCAATGAATGATATGCTTCTTAAACAAATGCAATTTTCAATTTCAACTCTGCAATTCTGAAGTAAAAAATGCAATCTTTATTTACATGCACTAAGCTAATTATAAAGACTCAAAAGATAAAAATGCCAAGCAATGCAAAATATCTAATATTTTTTTATTTTCAATATAAGAGAAATGAAAATGTAGGGACTGAACAACTACTTGATATATAAAACTCTACTGTGTATAGAAAGAGATAAATCAAGTAGGATACCAAGGAGCAGAACACCTAGCCCAATGTACAAGGACAATCAAAATGAAAAGGTAATAATAAAGACTCCACCCAAAAATTCAACCCCAGACATGTTCCTGTCATCCCACGGGAACTTAACAGTCACTACAGAGACCCAAGAAGACTCAACAAACATCAAATCCCACCCAACAACCACCAAACCCATTAAACAAGCACAAGAGGTTGATGTACGCGTATGTTCAAGGAAACATAACATATGTACGCAACTTGCAGAGGGACAGACCGCGTATATACATGATTATACAAAAACCATGTATATGTTTCAAAAACAAAGCCAGACAAGGGAGAAGGCTAAAAAACACAGACCCAAAGTGAACAGACACTGTCAAGAAATGATACGACAATAAACACAATAGGAATGAGAGAAATCTAAGGAGAAAAATACTCCAAACCCTAAAAAAATATCAATCCCCAGTATGGTTGCCAATTCTGTTACGAGGAAAATCTCTCTATGGCTGGGGTAAACCACAACAGATGGAAATGACTGCAGAAATCAACTCTATTCTCAAATATGCTAGAAATACGAGATAAAAGGCCTACCTCGTCCATACGTTCGATGAAGTCCACCATTGAGCGCTTGACCCAAAGCAATATACCTGCAACTAGTCCTCAACAACCAAGCAAAGAAATCATATGGTGATAATAAATGATGTTAGCACATTCAATAACATAATCCATTAATAAACATGAAAAATATGCCCATGGAATAATAATTCAAATATTTGCAAGATATCAATTGGACGGGAAAAGAGTATTTCTATTAATATATGATCAACAAAAGTGAAAAGGGTTACATACTTCTATGTCGAAATGGTTCAGAACCGAGAAACTAAGTTCCTTCTAGATGGGCCTCCACCACTTCAATCCTCCACCAAAGGAAAACTCATAGAAGAGAGACAATGAAGTTCTCCATCAATAAGGGAAGAGCTTGGGGGTTGAACACTGTGTTCATAATTAAAGGACAAAGGGATACAGACTCAATATGAAGTAAATAATTTCTCGAGAGTAACTTTTCTCTCAAAGTTGAATTCTTTCTCCCCCTTCCATAGCTCGGAATTGGTCCATTTATAGCCTTCAAATGAAACTGAAGGGTTGAGTCGGAATGTTTCCAATATATGGAAGGCCAAGGATCATAGATCTCCTGTCGTGACATGGAAACCCGACTCCATTTTTCATGTTTGGGCACAAATCCCGATGTACGTAAGCTGTAGTGGTGCAACCTGCGTATACGCATGCTGTATAGTAGGCAAGATGTGTACATGTGGAAAAAATGTATTTTTTAGCTCTGGAATTTGCAAAAAGGGATGAAAAGTCTGCATAAGGAAATGGAAAAAGGCCTTATGTGCAAAATTGCATAGGGTGAGGCAAATCTTGCTATAACAAATTGCTAAGCTAACATCTGTTAGATTCCTATTATTGGTTATAGTGGCCTTTGATTTGGGGATAGAGTAGATAGATGTGAAAACAACATTCCTACATGGTGACTTGAAGGAGGAGATCTATATGACACAACTAGAGCAATATGTTGTAAAAGGTAAGATACGTTGGTTTGCAGGTTAAAAAATTATTTATATGGTCTAAAATAGTCTCCCCGAATGTGGTACCAAAATTTTGATTTATTTGTGTTGGGATTATGATTTGTGAGATCCAAATGAAATCACTTTGTGTATTACAAACAAGATGGTGATCATTTTCTTGATATCACTCTATGTAGATTAAATATTATTGTTTAGTAATAGTAATGATGTGATTTGTGATTTGAAGTATTAGCTTTCAACACAATTTGATATGAAGGACTTCGGGTCTGGAAAATATATCTTAGGAAAGGAGATCAAAAGAAATAGAGTACATAAAAGGATTTGGTTGAGATAGAGGAAGTATATTTTCTCTTTGTTATAACATTTTTGTATTGCAGATTACAAACCATTGAGTGTTCGAATTTACATGGGAACTAATCTTTCAGTTGAGCAGTGTCCTACAACACTCATAGAGATGGAGAATATGGCCTATATTCCTTATGCTAGTGCAACTAGTAGTTTGATGTACGCTATGGTATGCACTAGAACAAACATTTTCCAAGTAGTGGGAGTCTTGAATTGATTCATGGATAATCATGGATGTGAACACTTGGATACAATGACGAGGGCCTTCAGGTATTTTTGAGGTACCTATGAATATTCCATTTGCTACCCTAATAATTTTTTAGGGGACCCACACTCAGTGAATATACATGGTCATGTGGATTTTGATTGCGTATGAAATGCAGATAGAAGGATATCTATGAGTCGTTACATGTTTTAGTTTTTTGGTGGAGTAGTGAGTTGGATGAACAATAAACAAGTTGTGGTATATTTTTCCACTGTATAGGTAGAGTATATGGAAGGTACTCATCCCTATAAGGAGACCATTTGGCTTATGAATCTATTTTCATAAGTATGTCTAAGTTAGAGAGCTATTACAATTCAATGTGATAATAATAGTGTCATTTTCTTAGCTAAGAACCCAACCTTTCATGTAAATACAAAGCATATAGATATCCAACACCATTTCATTAGGGACATGGTAGATGCTGGAAAGGTGATACTAGAGAAAGTTGACACCTTGCACAATGTTGCAGATGCATTGATAAAAATATTGAGAACAAGTAAATTCAAGTGATGTTGGCTCGTAATATGATGCATTCTCCTTTATTCCCTTGCAAGGTATATGAAAAGTGGGGGAATGTTGGCATAGGTGTGTTATACACCTAATAGTGTTACAGTGGAGTAGAGAATATTGCAGTGATGTAGTAGAGGGGAGAATATTGCACCATTTTAGTGGAGCAGAGAATATTGTAGTGCTACAATGGAGGAAAGAATATTGCAATTCTATAGTGGAGCAAAGGATAATGCAATGTTGTAGTGCAGTGAAGCAATGGAAGAGAGCAATGGTAGGGAATAACGTGTTTGTAGTTTCAAGCAAGTAGAAATGAGGAAACCATAAATGTCTTATCCTTTTACTATGCCTATTTATTGATTGCTAGAGATGGAAGGAAATATAGAGTGTGAGTCTTATCTTATTGTTATGTTACCAAAATTTCTCTTAAATTATGTTATTGTTGAATGATCTTTTTGAGAGCACAAAAACTCTATATTGTAATCATTTTTATTGTTGAATAATACAAAATGTGCTTTAGAGTGTAGAGTTTTTCTCTCAAAGTGGTTTTTCCTAGGAAATATTGTTCTCTAAATGTTTTTTTATTTCTACACATTTGTTTCTAATAGATTAGTGTATAAATTGTATTTTGCTTTCTTTCACATGCAACATTAAAACCAAGAAGTTGTATGTTCAAGTCTAAGGCATTAACATAAATCATAGGAAAATTATATGTACTTAGTAATATCTTAGAAGCTTGTGTGAATTGATATATAATTGGTTCAATAATTTTGTAATGTTTAAGAGGTTTTTTATTCTTTTTTACCTTTAAATATATAAATTATAGTCGTGTTTAAAAGTAGTGTATTGTAATGGTACTATTTTAATTCAAACAACTATCATCAATTTATTTGG
>SNQJ01S0078526.1:35262-46885 GCA_010110895.2 Picea sitchensis
TATGTGACATTCCACATACCACCGGAAATAGAATGGAAAGCACTATCCATCTAGGATAGTTTACCTGACAAATTCATTGTCCTTCATATCATTATTCCACAATTAAGCATGGGTTCTCTTACTCCGCAAAGCGCCTTCCCGTGAGGGCTTTCACCATAAGGGGACCACTTTGGGGTTCATCCATCTTTACTTCTTATCAACCATGAAAAGAAAATAATGAGTCATCTTTACATCAAACAATATTGGGTCCATTACCCAAACCTTTGTGTTGCGGGGCTTTCTTCAAGGGGTGACATCAATGACAACTAACCTTAATCAACACATGGAACACACCCATTTAAGTCATTACCTTTCCATGTATATAAGAATACCTTCATGAGGCTCATTATAACATCATCAAATTTATCATTCATTTACTATTCAAAATATTCTCATATATAATTGCAGAAGTATTCTTGCAACTCAATATCAATACACATCAACCTGTAATCTAAAATTTTGTATGTTTTTGTACAATTGCTAGCCATGTCATATGGTTTGATTGGGCAAGTGATATGCACCATGCATTAAACTAATGGTTCTTAGTGTGCCCTTTCCATCCTATCCGTTGGATGATGAATAGTGTGGTATACAATGGACATAAGATGATTAGTAAACATCCATTATTGGTTTACTGCATGATGCATAATTTTCTTTGTCAAATTTAATCATACAATGATCAATGAACACTTAGCCACCACCACATTAATTTTACAAGATATCATTTTTAATTAATATTCCATCCATTCTTTTAATTTAATCTCATACCTCTTTACCTTAAAGTCATGCCCCTCAAATCTTTCTTAATTTGTTTTCTTTGGCATAACTTTATAGAAAAGTTAGCGTGCTTTATAAATTGAAATTTCTCAAGTAACCTTTATATATACCATATATAAAGAGTTAGACTTGGATTTCATAACAGAAAAAAAGTCAATTGAAAAATAATTAGGATATATTTAACTATAGGTTCATCGTGATGAAGATGAAACCAATAGTGCCACATAAATTATGGATAGGATTGTGAAGTCTCAAAGAGAAATAAGAAAAAAAGTTGAAAAATTAATAGAAAATATAGATAGATTTGACAAGTTATTCAAATACTTCCAAAGACGATGACTAGAATTAATATATTAGGGAGATAATTGTTTTGTATGTGATAGGAGATGGATTCCAAGATATCTATGTGACTACAAGTCACTACACTATTCCAAAATAGTGGGAAAAAATGGAGGAAAGTTAAACCTAATGAAAAAAATCACTATTGGGTACAATTTAGAGTCCAACAAGAACAAAGTCTCAAAGATAATTAATGCTCATAGTGAAGGGATTGATCAACTAACTAAAAAATAAGATAGAACTTAAAATTTATGAAAATGTACCAGTAAGTCTAAACTTCTCAACCACGGTTCACAAAAGAGCACAAGATAGAGAAAGTCAACCCAATAAAATCCAAATTGAAATTCCTAAACTGATAATAAGGTAGTGCCAAAAATATCATTAGCCTCAATCTCAGGATACAAACAAACTAAAAATGAAGATGGGATTTCCCTTAAAGAAACTGCTACTTAGAAGAACCTAATACAAGAATTAACTACAAAATATATTCTACTCCATCTTAGGAAGACTAATAAGATATAGGTTGTAAGAAAAGAGAAAAGAAAACCTACAATTCCACTTACAACCAAGATGAGGAAATCACAACCTAAGACACTAAAGCTCAAAGGAATCATCAAAAATAGAAATGTAATTACACTTGTATATTTTGATAGTACTCATAATTGCATAGACATTGATGTCGCTAAACAATTTAACCATTTTGTGTACCCCACCAAGGATCTCAAAGTGATGGTTCCTGTTAGTCCTTGATTTTGCAAATGACTCATAAGAAAACCTTTTCATTGCCCTATCCTTTCCTAGCTTTATTCTATGCTCTTTTTCTTCTTCTATATTTTTTGAAGTGCCTGCATTATCCTTTTTTGGGTGTTTTTAACATGCATTTGTGTGATTAAGTATAGGATTAGACATTTTTAGAGCTTTCCATCAAATCATAAGTCATTTCCCACTTTTAAATTTGAATTTAAATTAAAAGGAAAACGCGCTACAAAAATAGCGTTATTCTTGTAGCGCCAGGGTATTCATTATTCTGCATGCGCCAACTTCATGAGATCATGTCACAGAATGCCCGAGATATTTTCCTAGAAGCCAACATCATTGATGATTAAGAGCAGGTCGTGGATTCAGTTATGATACTCGTTCAAAGAGAGTGGTTTGTACTTATTCACTCTTATATCATATCACAGTTTTGCTAGTTTCATATCATGATTGCTGACAGATGATACCCAAGCCCTTCATTGTATTCGTGGGTTAGTTTTTTTGAGATTTGCAGGTGGTAATATATTCTACAAGTATTCCTATTATCAGAGGTTTTAAGTATTGTTGATAGAAACCCTAACCATATCCAACAAAAGAAAGTTGTTTTTACAACAGGAAACAAAAAATTCGAATAAAATTGGCCATGTAGCCAAGATCACCAGAGAACAGAAAAGAAGCAAACAACAGAGGTAGAGTTGGACAGTCATTTTCTTGTTCCAAAAGATGAGCCTAAATACAATAAAGGAATACATCTCAGAGGGTCTAATAAGCAGCAACTCAGACCATCAAAACAAAAACAAAAGGAACCAGTTGCAGGTGATAAAGCTAAGCAGGTGAACAAAGCAAGAAAAGGTAAAACAGTGGTAAATTGTCCTAGTAGGTCTAAGATTAGGGAAAAAATAAATTCATACTAAATTAAAAAGACCTTTTCAATCCTTCTCTTAAGGAGGAAAATGTAATTGAGGAAAAATACAATAGAAAGAAGAAAGACATAAATCAAATACATGAAATACTTTGTTTTTCCTATTTTAGTCCTTATCTTCAAGAGAAGTTTTTGAAACGATGAAGATGAATTATTTGAAACAAAAAGAGGTTTTGTTTTGGAACTGGCCCTTTCACAAAAACCTCTCTTTGTTTTTACACAGATATCACAGTTTAAGAGTTTCGAATATATCTTTGAGCCCTATTTTTCAGATATTTCATAATAAAAGATTTCATGTTTTAGTGACCAATTTTGGGAGAGGTTTCAAAGCAGATGGAGATGAAATTTTGGAAACTAAAAGAGGTTTTTGTTTGGAATGTTCCCCTTCAAAAAAACCTCTCTCGTTTCTTACACAGATATCACATTTTGGGAGATACGAAGATATTTTTGGACCCTATTTTTCAGATATCACATGTTGGTAAAACTTTGATCAATGTGGTGTATCACAAAATTAAAGGAGGGTAGAGAATACCCACTTAAGTTTTGGTTGTGCATAGTAGCGAATCTTTGGGTCTTGGTGGTCATGAACAGATAGAATGGAATTTTTTCTTCTTCTTTTTTTTCCAAAGAAAAATTCACTTTATATTAGTTAAAATATAAATTGTTTTGATACATAGAACTCATCACCACCATCCAAAAATTACACAGGATATATATGGAGATACCTAATATCCATACTATCTTCCAATCCCATAAAATATGTTAACTGAATATCTAAATAGTCCTCTCAAAAACTACAAAAAGAGGCAGATCCATATCATTCAACATTACATTGTCTCTGAGACATGGCCCCACACCCCACAGGAAAGACAAGTGCAGCCCAGGACCTAAAAAAGTTCAATAGACAAGGGAGGACCCTCATGTTCCTCAAAACTCTGAAAATAGAAGATTTTTCCTAGTTTCTTATGTAGTGCTTGTTTAGATAGGTTGTCCGCTTCAGAATTATCATCCATGTAAACATGGTCAATATAGATATGTTGAAAAAGTTTAATAAGATCTACCAGCCTATCCTTCCAACATTCCAATGAAATCACCTGAAGACGTACTTTATCACGAAGCCAATTAATTATAATCATCGAATCACCCATCGCATGTAAGTCATTTATAAAGAGCCTTGAAGTTAAAGTCAGAAGGGCCCATACCCCCATTAATGCAGCCCGTGTATTCGAGCTCGAGACACAATTTAATGTCCACTTGTAGATGCGATTATCCCTTGTCTTTATAATACCTCTAGCTCCACTATTGAGTCTCGTGTCTTCGACAGAGCCATCAAACCATCCAGTAGCACCTTTCACTTCATTATTTATAACTTTGTTCCTCATAGCCAGTGCTTTCTCCTGAGAAGCATATGAATCCAAAGCAATAGCCACCAGAGTAACCACTCTAATGGCTAAAGGTTTTTTGTCTTTGAAAGTAGCAACGTTGCGGTCCATCCATATAAACTAGTAGACACATATAGGTAAGGTAGATTGTCGGGACCTTCCTGAAAACCATTTATTAAAGCATTCTGTAATAGAGGATCCAACCCATGAATCCGATATGTTCTAATCGGTATGGAGAGTTTACCAAACTGTGCGCACAAATGAGCAATCCACAAACAGGTGAAAGGCAGATTCCCAATTCTGATTACATAACACGCACTAGCCCGATCCATTATAACCACGACACTGAAGGTTCTCCCACGTGAGAATCTTGTTCTCCACTAGCAACGAAGTAAATAGTTTTATTTTCAATGGACAGTTCCATGTCCAAAGATTTCTCTGCCACCCCTTTACAACACAGGACCATTTTCTTTTCTCTGTCGCCTCATATAAATTTTTAACTGAAATAACGCCAGAAGCATTACCTCCCGACCATCTAAGTTCATCAGGTCATCTGGAAAGAAGAATCCCACTAAGTATAATATCCTTCCGAAAACACGTCCACTCAAAGGCAAGTCTCCCATCAAGCCCCAAATCTTCACTGGTATGCCACTTTGTTCCTGTTATACCCAAACATTGTTCACAACTAGCCCGAGAGAGAAAGTATACCCCTCTTCCATTTAATTCAAGGATTAAATCATCTGACAAAATAGCTTTATCATCCATACCCATAATGTAATCCCTGCCAACTAAAATTGAATTCCCTGAACCAAGATAAAATGCAATCCAATGCAGTAGAATATGAATCGATTTTAGCAAGTACTTCCATACATGAGAGCCCCTTGTCGAGGAAGCCATGACCGTTCTGATCCATCCCACCACTGAGCAAGATCTGAGGTACTTATCTAAGATAAGACGATGCCACAAACCTTCATTCATTAACACTCTCCATAAAGTATTGGTCGCCATAGCCATACTGAAGCTATGAAGATTCCTCAAGCCCTATTCTCCATACAGTTTTGGCCATGCTAAAAGATGCCAGTTGCAGAGATGTATTCTTATTTTATTTCTAGAACCAGACCACAGGAAGTTAAACATCAACTGAAGTAAATGATTCATAATCGATGCTAGTAGATTTGACAAAGAAAGCTAGTATATTGGTTGGCTTTCCAAAACTTGCTTTTATTAACACAAGTTGTCCTCCAATAGATAGCCATCGATTACACCAATGGCTAATGCAATTTTCAAATTTCTCTATGAGCCAATTCCAATCATCAGCAATGTACCTGTCCATTTTCAAAAAGTAACAAAGATACTTAAAACCAGATGCTAAAGATAGAAAGTTATAGTGAAAAACAGGCTTGTAGGAATCCAGAATAGATGGTTGAATGTCGTAATGAAGAAATGATGTTTTGTTGGCATTAATCACCAATCCAGATGCCTCACAGAAGATATTCAAAAATCTTTTTATCTCCAACCATTCTAATAAAGAGGCTTTTGTCATAATAAGGATATCATCAACAAAAAGAAGATGGAGGACTTTAATAAACCTTGAAAATTTTATACCTGTAATATTACCTCTTGCTTGGCTATCTTTTAATG
The DNA here is from genome assembly GCA_010110895.2 of Picea sitchensis. Taxonomy (NCBI): domain Eukaryota; kingdom Viridiplantae; phylum Streptophyta; class Pinopsida; order Pinales; family Pinaceae; genus Picea; species Picea sitchensis. The sequence continues at coordinate 41,119 of SNQJ01S0078526.1, forward strand.
CCAGACTCAGTCCTTCCATAACAAGAATAAAGAGAAAGGGTGACAAAGGGCACCCTTCTCGAAGCCCTCTACCAATGTTAAAAAATTTGGTATGTTCCCCATTGATTAAGATAGCATATGTTTCAGAACTAACACATCCCATGATCCATCTTATCGTCGGAAGCCCAAAACCACATTGCAAAAGCACCAGTTGAAGGTAATCCAAGCTAACACAGTCACGGGCCCTCTTTAAATCAATCTTTAGGATTAATGCTTGGAGTTTTTTCTCATGGATACTATGCAGACATTCCTGGGACGTCCCAATGGAATCTATAATTTGCCTCCCCATCAAGAAGCCGAATTGTTCCTCATATAATGCACGTGACAAGATAGGTCTTGTCCTTTTTGCAATAATTTTTTATATAATTTTATAACATAAGTTACAAAGTGCTATCGAGCGGAAATCCCCGAAAGAGGCTGGACCATTGACCTTAGGAATTAAGGCGATGAATGTCGATTTCAATGATCTCTTTACTTCTCCCAATAGACATGATTCCTCCACAGCCTCCAACAAATCATTTGCTACCAAGTCGAAATAGTTGAGAAAAAACTCAACCGTCCAGCCATCGGGACCAGGACTCTTGTCCTTAGTAAATCCCTTAAGAACTTCTTTGATTTCCTCTATAGTACATGGGCTCTCAAGAGTATTGAACTCCTCCTCAGTAACAAACCTTTGATACAGACATACATTTTCTATCTTCTCCTCATTGAAATATGATCCAGTTCTTTAAAAAAGTTGATAAAATGCTTGACAACTTCACTCTTTATAGCCTCCTGTCCTTTGTGGACCCAATTCATTTCATCCATGACCTCCCACAGGTGTTTCTTATTGCACCTGAAGCTGGCATAGTGATGAAAATAAGTCATATTTTTGTCACCACTCTTGATCTGCGTGGCCCTACTCTTTTGTCGCCAACGTTCCTCTTCTGCTAACAACAACTTGCTCCTTTTTCGTTCCAAATATTTAATACAAGAACCCATATCAAGTGTAATATCGTGTGGTCTATTGTGTGAGGATAATTCCATAATTTCCTCTTCTATGGAAAGAAGTAAACGTTGTTCATCAACTTTCCTTTTTTTTATCCATTCCTTTACCCGGTACTTGAGGGACTTCAATTTCATTATCAATCCATGTTGTGGCCCTGCCAATGCAGAAATCTCTTGGTTATGCCAAACTTCTCAAACCAATAAACCAAATGAATCTTATTTCATCAAATCCGGATTGAATTTGAATGGGTAAGCAACTAATTTATAGCCAAGGTCCAAATGAAACAAAATTGGCGCATGGTCAGAGATATAAGGATATTCTACCCAGGAACGAAATTTGACCATGTCAACTAGGATAGAGTCAAAAACACACACTCTGTCCAATCGTTTTTGTATATTCTCCACACCAATCCGTCCATTACGCCAGGCAGGCATGACTTCCGGAGGTTGAATGTCAACCAAGTGATTCTTTGTTAAAATAGTTTTGAAAAAAATTGCTAAGGAGTTTGGCAAAGCCATCGTCCCCCAAACTTCCGTCGGGCCCAATGAGAAGTTCAGATCCCCGAACAGGATCAAGTTAGGCTGATATAATAGCCCAGATGCATCAAACCACTCCCAAAACCGTCTTCTCTCTGAACGCGGGCCATAAACATTAATAAAAGTAAAACTCCTCTTTGCCAGGATGAATCTACCTATCAGTAATAGTCCACCAACACAAAGAAAAGGATTAAGATCAAATACATTCGGGTCCCATGTAGCAAGGAGTCCTCCTGACTTCCCAACAACATTGACTGCACAATTCATCCATGACAGACACTAAGAATTCATGAATATTCTTGACTTATCTTCTGCAACTAAAGTCTCCTGAAGGAAAAGCATACTCGGATTAGTGAGTTTCATCAGTCTCCTCATAGAAGGCATTTTTAGGGGGCCTCCCACCCCTCTAACGTCTAGGGAGAGGAGGATCATGTCTTAGCCCTGGCCAGGGCTTTCATGCCTCTAATCACCCCCGAGTCTAAAGTAGTAACAAAAAGTTGTTCCACGACCAAAGGTAATGAACCTTGCTTCTTCCTAGCACTGCGCGTGTAATATCCCTTGGCCGAACCCAAATGCAAGTGTAATCCAAGTATATTTAAGCTAGTGAGTTGTTTAGACATCATTTTTATAATACACCTTTCATGGTATGGTGTGCGCATATACTACGTAGTAAAGTGATGTAGTGTGCACATTTTTGGATACCGCGCGCAGTAACTAAAGTGTGCGCAACCTTGAGGACAACGGATATGGCGTGCAGTAACTAAAGTGTGCGCAACCTTGAGGACAACGGATATCGCGCATAGTAACTAAAGTGTGCGCAATATTAAGGTCAACGAACCTTTATGTATATGATATGCATTATAGGTTGGTGAGCTAGTATTATAATCCGAAATGCTTATGTTTTAGAATTAGGCCAGAGTGCCTAGATGTTAAAGGCCAACGCACCTATTTTGTATATGTCTCATGATTAATATAAAATACATCGTTGCGCGTAGACTGACCATGATAAAAGAGAAGGGGGACTAGATTCCACCAATTAGGGAAAGGGAAGGCCAAAAACTAAGGAAAGGGCTAAGCGAGAGAGCTTAAGCCAAAAAGGAATATTAAATTAATATTTCTTAGAACATAAAGTATGGATAATTATTTTATCCCAAGTCCTAAAGAAGGGGACAAGTGTATCAGAGCAGCTTCCAACATGAAAAGTGTCAAGTTGGAGACATGCATACTTATTGCCGAGACTTAGTGCCTTTGGGGCGGATCTTACCATTTTTCCTGGGACCAGAGAACCATTATTGGGGGGGAATACATTTCGTCAGTCGGGGAGCTATCCTTGTACCTTCCTAGTACATGAACCTGTTTTCGTAGCCATTTTCCTGTTGGTGTACCTGTCATCTTGGGAGCGGGATTGAAGAGGCGAGCTGTCATGCCCATGAGCAATTCTCTGAGTGAGAGAATTGTTGGGGATATATTTCCTGAAGGTGCTAAACTACAGCTACAGTTCTTTGAGACTTTCGGTCTGGCCTGTTGTTGAAGCCCTGGAAGGGGAGTGGAGCAGTCGAAGGACTATTGAGCAGAGAAGGGGCACACTTCCTTGGGTGGGACAGGCATGTGGGGAATGAGAGGCTATAGGCTGTCGGTTGAGTGAGCACCTGAGATGGAGTCTTTCCTGTTGACCGTGAACCTTTATCCTGGTTAGGAATCCCTTACCCGGGTGGAGTCTAGTCCCAGCTCGGGGGTGACCCACTGTTGAGAGTGATGAATAGTGTAGTGTAAGGCTGGGAGGTTTGTGGACGGTCTGGACGCAGTTGGTGGCATTCTTACCAAGATAAGTATCGGTGATGTGATGAATTTACATGCTGCATTGTCATTTATGTGTTAATTTATGGGTTTTATTGCATGTGTGAGCATATCTGTCTATATGTTTAAGGGTATACCCCTGTGTACGTTGCATGATTGTGATTACTGTTAATATAGCCTGAAAATCATATATTTACAGAATGCAGTTGTTTGTTTATGTTTTATATGTGAAGCTTCCGCTAGAGAGTTTTATGTATATGTTTAATTGCATGCAGTTCAGTATGTATGTATGCATGTGTGTGTATATACGTATTTAAAAAGAAAAATTATGTGACATACCTCAGTTGGATACTGGGTTGTTACAATATGTTGTCAGAACTAAGTTAAGTGTCTGAGTAGTGACGTTCCCCGACCTGTTGGTGGTCGGGGAGGTACGTTACAACGCGTTTTGATCGGGGATATTTCTTGTCCCAATCCCCTCGACCACCCCAGAGTGTTACACTGACCACCATCCCCCAATGGTCGGCCAGGAGCCCTATTAACCTGAGAGACATCTACTTGTCCTTCTAAACCCCAATAGGAGGTTAAGGGTGTTGTAAGTGGAGAAGACATGTCGGCTAGGTGCTATGACATAGAATCTATATAATTTCTTTAAGAGGCACAAACATTACTCTTAGGAATTCGACAGATACTATGGTGTGGGCCGGTGGGGATTCGTTCGACGTAATTTCAGCAAAGAACATTTACTAGGCGTTCATAAACTCCTACAATTACCAGTGTGATAGTTCTTGGTTTAAAATGTTGTGGAAGTGCCCGATCCAACTCAAAATCAGGTTATTTGCGTGGCTAGCAGCAAAAGATAAAGTACTTGCCTGGGAATCACTTCAGAGGAAAGGTTGGCAAGGCCCAAGGGTTTGCAAGCTATGAAATTGCAGTTCCGATAATATCAACCATCTTCTAATCCACCGTTCCTTCACGAAATTAGTTTGTCTCCGTTTATATGATCTCTACAGAGTAAAAACTCAGTGGGTAGGCAACTCAGTCTCTGATTGTTTTATGGCATAGACAAAAGATATATCTTCTCTAGCAAGCTTGGCATCTACTACTTGCTGGCACATTTGGATTGAGAGAAATAAGGCCTTATTTGAGGAGCGTTCCACCTCTTACCGCTCAGTGGTGCACATGATATCGGTCACCTTCTCTTGGCAGCCAAAATCTATCCCAAATAGAGTTTGTGATATTACTCAAACCGAAGGCTTCACTCTGGACTGCTTCGATGGAGAAACACTCGCAAATGGTGAGTGTTGTGGAGCAGGTGGGTTTTTCAAGTCCCAGGCGTCAAGGATTACTAAATGGTTCCTAAATTGTGGAGCTGCACCAACACAAAGGAAAATCTCTTGGGATTATGGGCGACTCTCACCTTGGCTACACTTTGGTCGATTGAAAAAATTCAAATCCCAGGGGATTCAAAAGTTATCATTGATTGGATAAATCAATAGGGTCAGCTCCATGCGGTGAATATCAAATGCTGGAAAGTAAAAACATTGGAACTGGCAAGTAAGTTCAAAGATATAAGCTTCCAACACATCTATAGGGATCATAATAAAGAGGGTGACTTACTATCAAAGAGGGCTCTCAAGGAAATTAAAGGTTGACTTTCAGTTTATCATTGGGAAAATGGGGAAGAAATCCCTCATACTTACCTTAACATCTTTGAAGAATGAGCTGTCGGAGAAGTTTGTGGAGTGTCTTTGTAGAAAAGACGAGATTGTAATTTATTTGCAGATTTCCTACCCATTCTCTGATTCTTAGTTTGGGGTTTTATGTGAACAAATTGTAGAATGTATCCTATAGTCCTTAATAGCTCTATGAGTTGATTACATTGATTTAAATTTCGTATCCTTCATTATGGTTTCCGCATTGTAAAACAAATTATACTTAATATAATTTTGAGACATTTTTTATTTGGAAAAAAAATTAAAAAATTGTGGAGCAACATTTTTTTTAAGAGAACATAAGTAAAGTTTTTTTTTTTTTTTTTTATAAGAGTAATTCACATTAGAATTTTTTTTTATGGATGGATCAAAACAAAGAATGGCACAAAGAGGATCAAAACAAAGAATGGCACAGAGAGTTTAAATAAAGTGAGTAATGTGCCATCCCATCTTGTTTTATTCTTCATAAATATGTACAACATACATAATCAAAATTTTACAATAATCTTTTTATATTCATTCCTAATTTACCTAAGAATAACTTTATAATTAAATTACGTAAAGGAATTAATTTTAATTTTTTTCATATTTATCGTATGTCATTTATTTTTTATTGCGACACAATACATTGGGCAAATGTTTATTTTGGTGCGATATGTCACGTTATTTCAAGTTTCTTTATCACGACCAAT
>SNQJ01S0078526.1:52257-70627 GCA_010110895.2 Picea sitchensis
CCCTCACTATATAATTATCTCTCCCTCCCAACCTATATTTCTCTCTCACACTCTCACTCACCCTCTCTCTCTCTCTCTTGCTCACTCACTTTCTATCTCCCCATCCCTCTATTCTCTCCCTCCCTCTCTCTATCCTTATCTACCACTCTCTCTATCTTTCTCCTTCTATACCATTCTCTCTCTCCCACCACTCTCTCTCTCATTTACTCTCTCTCACTCTCTCCCCTTCTCTACCACTCCCTCTCTCTCCTCCCTATGCCACTCTCTCCCACTCTCTCTATCCATATATTTATATCCCTTATCCCTCTCCCTTTCCAACCCTCCTACTATCTGTCCTTATCTTCTCTCTTCCCTCCTCCCTCTACCCCTCTCTCCATTCCTCCTTCTAAACCCCTATTTTTATCTCCCCCACATCTCTCTCTCTCCTCACTCTCACTGTCATTATTTTCCCCTCTCTCACCCCCTGTTGGAGCCTCCTTTTTCATTTGGTTCAAATCTATTTTAAAAGTCAAATGTTGGTTCTTAAGTTCTTTTTCACTTCGTGACATTCACCTACTGAAAATCTCAGTAGTCTCGACATGAGAAATAGTGGGGGATGTGATGTTTCATAAGTTACCACTTTTTATCGTTAAACGAAGGTTGTTTCTTTTTGTACCTCGGAATATCGCTCTTCGGGAGTTACAAGTCACAAGATTTACAAACCCCGATGTGCGAGGTCGCGAAAAGTTTTAAAAAGCTTGCCTCGGGTGAAAGCTAAGAGTAAGGCCGTGTAAACCCCAGTCAAGTGCTATCAGGATTTCGCGTCTCGACGTTCACTCTCTCCTAAAATATTACTGCTAAAACTCCGAATACAAAGCCACGAAAAATTTACCTAAGTAACCCAGGTTAGAGTCAGGGTTGCTATTTTTGACCAATATTTAAGTTTCTCAGGATTTCTTGACTCGGCATACATTACTCCCAGAAACTATACCTTCAAGGTCCCGAGTCGTGATATCAATTAAAGCATAATAAATTAAAACACTTAATCCTAGTTACGTCCTTTCTTAATTAAATCTAATCATCATCGTCTTGGGTTTTATAGGCTCAAAAGGTTAGAGTTAAAAGTCCCGATACGATGAACGTTGAAATGTTGATTTAAATCCTGATTAAGGAAGCCTAGCCAACATAATCAATGTTTAATGCAAATGATAATAATGTGCAGTTTACGAGGTAATTTCAAATGTTCCTTGTGCTAGCTTGTGCCACGAACCATCCAATTTTATGCCATTAATTGGAAATAAGGCGAAACAACAAAGTAAGGATATGGTTTAAATATGATTGAACCGTTCTGTTCGTAAGGACATCGATAGGTTAAATGATTGAAGAGATATATCTGTTGCTTCCTATTTTATTCATAAAGTTCATTTCTATCCTGCACAAAGAAGTTTTTTCAGTAAGTTAACTTCTATATGTATACACATTTTTATTGCAGAAGAGCTAAGTTACAATCTCCCGTCATGGCCCCGTGAAAAGCATCCAAGGAAAGCACTGAGGTTTCGGGACAAGGTTTTGATAATGTTTCAGACACTTCACCTCGAAGCGTTGATTCAATGCGAACCTGGTCACACGTCTCAGAGGTTTTGCAATCAAATGTGGTAACCTTCTCGGATGATTCCAGTGACAACGAGAAAGACGACATGACTACCAAATACAAGATCATCGTCCAGGCGGAGATGCACAAAGTAGCGGCCAGGCCATGCCTTCTACCTTACTATGACATGATCCGATGGGCGCTAGATCATGTAGACATCCCTACCAGAACCATCATCAATGAGCAGAAGGTCATTGTTGGGACCTTTAGACAAGTTACCACCCACGTCGGACTTCACATACAATGCAAAATTTCTAGAGGGTTTTAAATAGAAGGAATGCGAGCAATACACGAAAATTTTATCTGATTTGATCAAGGATTGGGTCTCACACCCAACAAAGTTCAGGGCAGACAACAATGGAATTTATTCCATATCTTCTTTGGAACCACAGTTCAAATACGTAGCGATGATGACCTGTAGATTGTACGAGAGGGAAGACACCACACATTTTTTCCTCCCATGGGTGCCTTTGATATGCACATTAGCAGAAGGCTCTTCTTTTGACTAGGCCAAAATGTTATCAGATAGTCTGACCAGTTGGATAACAGAATATCGTACGCAGAAAGCGAGCGAGAAAGATGCTTCATTTTTTATGTTTGCATACCTCATGGACGCAGTATGTTCCATGATGCCTTTTCCCTTGATGAATTGGAGATGGACTCCATCGAATGCTGATCCAATCCATGTATACCATTCTAAGCTTTAGGAGGAAAAGGCTTCGGATTTCGTATACGAAATATTCAACTTGGTAATGGTACGGATGCATGTTGCCATCTTCGGTAATCCACCACCCAGGATATCGGATAGCATCACGACAAATTTAAGCAGAGTGGTCGATTGTTACATGGAGAAAGAATTTTCATACATCAGGGTTTTCGGTGCTTTCATCCCTCTGCATGCTTTACCCTTACTTATACCTGACAGGCTGGCATGTCGTGAGATCGCCAGGCAAACCGTAATTGGCGGTATAAGTAAAGAACTGAAAGGGTTTTCAAAAAAGGTATGGCCATATTTTCCTATTCATTTAAACATCTATTCATTATTAGACTTCGGGCATGCAAAGGCTGAGGCAACAAACCTAGAAGATATAAAGTTGATTCACATCGAATTCAAGAAACACGATCCACACAGCGTCGTGAGTAATCATTTGGCCAGTTGTGGCCTTAAAAGATTTGAGCACGAAAATTCGCCTCATGATGATATTTTCCGAGGCGCGACATATTATAATGAGGTTTTGGCCCGAATACAAGCCTTGTCGCCCGAGGAGAGGGCCGATGTTGTCAGATTCCAAGAGCATAGACGAAGTTTCCTTCCTCCAGTATTACGGGGTGAAGATCCAACGATAGCAGAGGTGCAGCAAACAAAGGCCGAAGGCTCCAAAGATTCAGCACCCGACCAAGAAGAACAACATGGTAAAGAAGAGCAAGTTGGGGGCCCGAAACAGGAAGCCAAGGCTTCCAATCCTCCAAGCGAGCCAACTTCGGTCATTACTCTCGGGAAATATTCTAAATAGGTTGACAATCCCATCGCCTCCATTACCCCCTACAGTCTGCAAAGGAGATCCCGGACGCAGGTTGGATTTTGGGTGAAAATTTGACACCTATATCAGTAGAAGAGCTACCTCCGAATGAATTCTTCTTCGATAAGAAGAGGAAAGTGGTTGTGAGACAAGAACTGTACCAAGAGGCAGGTGTTGTCTCTAAGAAATTTAAAATTTTAACCGATGGGAGAAATATGAAAAAAGAAGAATTCACGACGCAAATAGAAGGAACATTGGGGGCTTTCGCCACGACGAACCAATATTTAGTTGGGACCCTAAAATATCAACTAAAACGAAAAAATCGTTTGATCAAGACGCTAGAGGCTAAACTAGCTACAGCAGAGGGTGCTGCTAAAGATCAGGCAAGTGTGACTTTAGAACAAGCAAGAATAAAAGATCAAAAAGAAATCGAGTGGATTAAAGTTGATCTCGAACAAACACAGTTGATGGTTCAGATGAGTTAGACTCAGATAAGCCAGTAGGGAGAATTGATAGACCAGCTTCTGGCCAAACTAGAATTCGTCGAAAGCCAAGTAATCGATATTGGGATATTTCAATCCCAAGCAATAGAGATCAGAAAAAGGTTATCGGTGACACAACAGGGTCTGCTTGTTAAAGAAGAAACAATTCAAAGAGGCTTCCAACTCAATGATCAGGTGTTGGAAAACCTCTCTGTTAACGAAAGAGAAGCCATAGCAACTCGGGTGACATTCCAGGAGGCTATTATAGCCACAATGAGAAGGGAAACAAGTAGTAGTTCTAGTGTTTCCATCGCAAAGTAGACCAGGGGTAATATCTTGTTGAAAGAATGGGAGCAAAATATATTCGATGGCAAACAACAAGCTATGAAGCTAAGGAAATCTTGCGAAGAAACTTTCGGTTTGTTAAGTGAAATTTGGTTGGGTTCCGATGGTGAAAGTGGCATGGAGATACCGGGTCAGATCAATACAGCTAAATATATGCTAAATATCAAGGAAAATGAAGAAAGAGAATTAGCCGAAATATCACAAATAACTCAAACAAACATAGTGCAAATAGACAAATGGCTAATTAAACCAAGTATATTGTTATGCTCTATCAATGCCAAAGATCAATAGGTGGAAGGAAAGCTGTCGCTATTGATGAAAGACTGCTATATGTTTTAGGCAAATAATCAAGCAGAGCCATCTAAGTTGATATCACAGCTGGTGGAGAAGTGCGTTATTTGCACAGAGCATGCAAAGACGTAGGTTTTGGGTACCAAATGAGAACAAAGATAAAGAAACGAAACGTTTCGACAACTTTGATTGTAACCGAAAACCTCTAGAACTATTGAGATTCCAGTGCATAAAAATTTGTATAAATATACATTTTGAAGAAAGAAAAAAGGGTTGGACCTTTTTGAATGTTTGTAATAGAGACTGTCTCTTTTTGAGAATTAATACAAAGCAATCCAGAGATTCCTAATTCTGTCACTACTGTGTTATGAGTTTGTTCTCTCTGTTATTTCATATTCATTCTTATTTCACTTATATACATCCGATGAAGGTTGCATTGCAATTTAGTAAAACTTCTACTGCAGTGATTAATATTTAGCTATCCATTGTTTATAGTTTTTCCTCTGTATCGACTACTAGAAGGTACAAGACCTATAAATTTTTAGGTTGTCATATTTTATGCTTCATCAGATCATTTCTTATCTTATTTTCTTCTTCTGTTTACAGAGTAAGATTCTCCCTCGATAGGAGCCTTGTTCTATAGGCAGCTTAATGTTTTTCCCATAATTCATACACCATTTATTTCAAATATAATGTAGTTACGGAAAAGGGCCTTTTTTTTGCATTTTGCTTTTAATATTGATTACTAAAGTTCTCTTTTATAAAATCAAATTGATACAGCATAAAAACTTTCGGATTTCTTTAAATTTTTTTGTTCCTCTATGACTGCCCCTGTTGTAAGACAACCCAATATTGAACCCGACTTGACAGATCAAACCCATATCGCTTTAAATATTTTTGATACCATACTTAAAACGACTAACACCTGGGTAGAACTTGAACATTCATGGGCTGCAATTGAAAGGGATATAAACATCCAGGAACAGTTGGAAGCCAAACAACGACAACCTAGAAATCAACCCTAGCTTCCTTTCCCGAAGGTATACCCTCCTCCCTTTTTACATCTTACTAACTTTCGGATGCCTAGACACTGTACTTTTAAATCCTTAAGTACAGACTCTGGAACAACATCTTTTTGGCATCGTTGTTGGGGATGAAGTTACGAAACCTTTTCCCTGGGAAGAATGACATATTTTCAAGTTTCACCCTTTGATAGTGAACAAAGAGTGAGCACTCTCTAAGTTCTTATCTCATCTTTGACTTGGAGACTCCACGTATAAATAAGCTGGTATCCGGATGAAGGAATACCATACAAAACCCAGAGAACAAGCAGATCACGATTGTTTCAGATCCCGAAAAAATACTAAAACCTAGAGGTTCTCTTAAGCCGACTACTACAGTCTATCAGCTTAAACACCCGCAGCCCAAGACCAAAATTTCTTGTGAACCCTCAACTTCACATAGTAAACCTCCCTAAACCACTAATTCATTTTTATTCAGCTCTGTGGTTAAATGTGAAATCCTTCCGAAAACATCTGTCGAACACAAAGGTAAAAACCTAGCAGTAAATTTATCAGCAGTTGATATCCCGCCAACTCTCCTTTCAGACTTCCTGACCTCACCAAGTCTCATAGAGTATACTATATACTCAAATCTCACACCTACGGGATCCCCTGATTACGTCTCCTGCAAATCCGAGGAGCCAAGTCCTCGCGTCTTCGTTCACTCATCTTCGCTTCTCTCATCTCCCGAAGAAGCTAAGAATCTGTTTTTAGCGGGGGGCCAAGCGCCTCCCCCTCCCCCCAGTGTTTTCACTAAAGTGGCTGCGAGATATGCACCTTTAGTTCTACCCGCGCCTCTTCATGACCTTCCTGAAAATTATATAAAAAATTTACCAAAATTTACAGGGGAAGGGGACTTAATTGTGGCCAAACATATAAATTTCTTCGATTAGTTCATTGATATTATAGGGATGGAAGACGAAGACGTTTATTTGAGATTATTTGTTCAAACTTTTGAAGGAAAGGTACGAACCTGGTTTCGAAGCCTACCCGCAGGGTCTATCCTATCTTACGATGCCTTAGAAGATACCTTTCTTAGACAATGGGGTGAGAGAAAAGACCACTTATATTATCTAACCGAGTTCGTATCTTTAAAGAAAAGGAATTCAGAAACAGTTATGGAATTTATCCAAAGATTTAATAAACTGTATAATAAGATCCCAGCCAAAGTCAAACCCTCCCAACTTGTAGCCAAAGTAACCTTCACAGGAGCTTTCGAACCCGACTTCGCCCTTCTCTTAAGAGAAAGGCGGGGGGCTACCTTAACCCGAATGCAGGATGATGCTATGGAAATTAAGTCTAACATGATGGCCTCTGGTAAGTTGAAAGCTAGGATAGAAACAGGGAATAGAGAAACCAGACATTTTAGGGAACAAGTGGGACCCTCAAGATCTAATATATCTACAGACGACAAAATGGATGATATGGCTAGGGTAATTAAAGAATTGTCGAATAAGATTTCAAGAATGGTGCTAGACCAATCCAAGAGTGATCCTTTTGTTAAAAGAGTATTCAGAAGAAACCCCAACCCTCAAAATCAACAAAGACAGGTTAAAAATGAAGATCAGAAAATCCAAACCCCTTTAAAAAATGAAAATTTTATAGGAGGAAATGACCTGGAAGATTTCGAGGGACTTGAAGAAGACGTGAAAAATTTGGGCGATGAATGCATTCAAACCTATGTAACTAAAGAAGATTATGAGAGTTCGTTGAACACACCCCAATCGTCAAATGAAGAAGATGATATAAACAACAATGATTTCGTTGTATGTCAAGAAATGTCTGATTCCATGACAGTTGGGGTCCAATCGAGGTATGACTTGAGGTCTAAAAACAAACCTACGTCGATTCCTCAACCGAAGAAAATTATCCCTAGAGGTGAAATATATGTGCCTGCCCTGAAAGAGACTGAAACATCCAACAACAAAACAAAGGAGGCAAACTCATTGAACCTCAAAACGAAGGAAGTTGAGACCCAAACTAGGGAAATCAAGAGAGCTAAGACACCCTTACTGGTAAGAAAGCTCATGAGTAATAAGTCAAATCAGACAAATAAGTTAGAGAATAAAGAGATCGAGGTTTTAACCAAAGAAACAGACAAAGGTGGTGGTGGTTTTAGTGTCTAAAATGAAATAAATAGGATCAAAATACCGATTCCGCTGGTTGAATTAGCAAAAAACCCTGCATATCAAAAACAGATAACCAAGGTGATAGGTTGTTCGGATCAAGAAAGTCAATCAGAAAAAATAAATTTGGAATATGACAAGCCAAATATCACTTTCGGTCCACATTTCGAGGGCGCCAGAGACACCATTGCCCCTTTCTATATCACCCTAAATGTGCATGATCAACTGTTGCATAACTGCATGCTAGATTCTGGAGCTTCACATAATGTGATGCCCAAAGCTATTATGGATAGACTAGGCCTTAAGATCACCTGACCTTACGGAGATATCTACTCCTTCGATTCAAGAAGAGTCAAGTGCTTAGGTATGATAAAATATTTAGTAGTCACCCTTGCACAGGTCCCAGTCAAAAGTGTTCTAATGGATGTAGTTATTGTTGATATCCCCCCAAAATATGGATTACTGTTATCAAGGTCGTGGGAAGCCAAACTTGGGGGATCTCTTCAACTGGACATGACTTATGCCACAATTCATGTATTTGGTGGGAAACTTACTAGGTTATACATGGAAACGAGGTTAGCCTATACCATGAGCAATCCTCAAAATCCTAACAAATTTCCTGTTTACATTGCTAATCAAGATCTAGGAAATTGTATTTTGTCTTTTGATGAGGGTATAGATAGTTACACAAAAGAAAACTACATAGACGAGAAAGAATCCAAAAATATGCATAGTACAGAGATCTGGAAAATGTTTTTTGACGGTGCTCTGTCATGTGAAGGAGCCGGTGCAGAAGTACTTTTTGTGTCACCTGAAAATAAGTTTATCATCCCTTTTTCTTACAGGCTTCAATGGGATATAGACTACACTAACAATGTATTTGAATATGAAGCCTTAGTATTAGGATTGGAAGCTGCTAAGAAACTGAACATAAAGAACCTGGAAGTATATGGAGACGTTGAGTTGATAGTCAAACAGATAAATTGACAATACCAGGCCAAACACCTGAGACTGAGAGCGTATAGAAATTGTACCTAAGATCTAATGGAAAATTTCTTCTCATCTATAAATATCCACTTCATACCATGCGCCAAAAATTTGCAGGCTGATTCATTAGCCAAGGTAGCCTCGAGTTTCGCTCCCCCCATAGATTTTAAATTAAAATACCATATAGAGGCAAGGAACATACCATCCATCCCGAACAACATACAACACTAGCAGGTTTTCGAGGATGACGAACATATCAGAAAGTTCCTCGAAGCAGTGGGTGACTTTTCTGAAACTCAGATCGATCAAGATAATCAAAATGATCACATCTGGATCATGCAACAAGGAGAAGACCCTCAGGAGTTCTGAGAAAAAATTGCCAACCATCGCATGTTAGTTTTAAAAAATAATCAAATTCAAAAGGGACTAATCCCACTGGAGAGACTTTTCGATCAAAATGACATGCCTTTAAAATCTACTCTTCAACCCCAACCAGAAGAGATTGAAGATTGCGATATAGGGACAAAATAAGAGCTCAAGATGGTGAAAATATCAAAGTATCTTCCTCCTGAGGTGAAGAATAAGTATAAAGATTTGCTTACTCGATATAAAAATGTTTTCACTTGGTCTTACGAAGAGCTTAGGACTTAGGACACTACCGTGATTGAACACAAGATACCTCTAAAGCCTGGTATCAAACCCTTTAGGCAAAAGCTTAGAAAAATCAACCCTATCTTATTACCCATAGTAGAAAGAGAAGTCCAGAAGCTTTTAGATGCGAAAATAATAGTACCACTGAGATACTCTGATTGGGTGGCAAACCTGGTCCCGATTAGAAAAAAGAGTGGAGATATTAGACTGTGTGTTGATTTCAGAAATCTGAATAAATCTTCCCTAAAAGATAACTATCCTTTACCTAAAATGGATCACGTCTTAGAAAAGGTAGTCAGAGCAAATAGGATGTCTATGA
Source organism: Picea sitchensis (assembly GCA_010110895.2). Lineage (NCBI taxonomy): Eukaryota > Viridiplantae > Streptophyta > Pinopsida > Pinales > Pinaceae > Picea > Picea sitchensis. The sequence goes on from SNQJ01S0078526.1 coordinate 61,670, forward strand.
TCGACGATTTCTCTGGGTACAATCAAATTGTTGTAAACGAACAAGATAAAGAAAAAACAACTTTCACTACACCCTGGGGTACATTCATGTATGATAAAATGCCTTTTGGTTTAATGAATGCAGGTGCCACTTTCCAGCATGCTATGGATATCACTTTCGTCGATGAAAGAGACAAGTTTGTAGTTATCTACCTCGATGATCTAACCATTTTTTCTAAGTCTGATGAAGATCATTTAATACATCTCAAATAGACTTTCGAAAAATGTCGCAGGTTCAGTCTGTCTTTAAACCCTAAAAAATATCACTTTGCCATGCGATAAGGTAAACTCTTGTGCCATATTGTGTCCCGAGATGGAATTAAAATTGATCCCAGCAGGGTTCAAGCTATAGACACAATAAATATTCCTAGAAATGTAAAGGAAATCCAGTCATTCTTAGGAAAGATAAACTTTTTGAGAAGGTTTATCCCAAACTTCGCTGAAATTGTGAAATTAATCACAGGTATGTTAAAGAAAAACAACAAGGTAAAATGGACAACAGAGGCCAAAGAATCATTTGCACATATCAAGAGAGTTATAAGCGAGGCACCTGTACTGGCAAGCCCCGACAATCTAAAGGATTTTCTCATTTTCTTTCGAGCACACCATTGCCGCGGTGCTCTTCCAGAAAAATGAGGAAGGTTTCAAACAACCGATAGCCTTTTACAGCAAAAGTCTCAGAGACGCGGAACTAAAATACGATATAATGGAAAAACAAGCATATGTTATGGTAAAGGCATTAAAAGATTTTAGGACTTATGTATTGCATTCCAAGATAATCACGTATGTACCTACTAGCTCTGTAAAAGAAATTTTAGTGCAACCTGATAGTGATGGAAAAAGGGGACGGTGGCTCGCAAAAATTCAAGAATTTGATTTGGAAATAAAGTCGACGAAGCTGGTAAAGGGTCAAGGTTTGGATAAACTCTTAGCTGAATCCAATTTGAGAGCCCTCGGCATAAATAGCTTACAGGAATGTGGAGAATATTAAGATATGAACGAGTTCTACGAACAAACAAGTGAAGTTAGAATCGAAGAGAAGTTTACATCCTCTGACTGGTACAAAAACATAGTATCCTACCTACTGACTTTGAAGTGCCCAAGTTATTTATATCCATCCAAATCCAGAACGCTAAAACTACATGCGGTCAAATACTGTATATCTGAGGGTAAATTGTTTTGGAAGGACCCACTTGGTTTCCTGTTGGTTTGTTTGGTTGAATCTGAAACGGAGGAGGTCATAAGCGAATTCCATGAAGGAGTGTGTGGGGGACATCACGCTTGGAGAGAGACAACTTATAAAATCCAGAGGGCAGGGTATTATCGGCCGAAACTTTTCTCGGATGTAAATTCCAAAGTCAGGGCTTGCGACCCTTGCCAATAGTTCACAGGCAAGCATAAACTCCCAACATTACCTTTAGTTCCAGTCAAAACAGAGGCTCCTTTTCAGCAGTGGGGACTGGATTTTATAGGCGAAATTAACTCCCATTCCAGCGCTCAACACAAATGGATCCTAACCGCCATAGATTACTTTACTAAATGGGTAGAGGCTATTCCTACCAGGAGGGCTACAGATTCAGTGGTAATAGATTTCCTAGAAGAAAATATTTTATCTAGATTCGGCTGCCCCCGAAAGATAGTAACAGATAATGCTCAGGCTTTTAAATCTATGGCTATGATTAGTTTTTTCCAAAAATACAATATTGTACTCGGCCATTCTATGGCATATTATCCCCAAGGAAATGGACTGACCAAGTCTTTGAACAAGAGTCTGATCAACATAATTAAGAAAGTGTTGAACGAGAACAAGAGATCCTGGCATATACATTTAAAATACGCACTATGGGCAAATCGGATTGGCACAAAAAAATCCATCGACATTTCTCCTTTCCAGATGGTATACGGGATTGATGTGGTATTACCTATAAACTTGGCACTTCCCGTAATGAAACTATGGGAAGATGAGAAAGAAGAACCAAACCACGTCATAAGGAGAATAAATCAACTGATCAAATTACAACAACACAGGGTCGAGGTGGACGAAAGATTGCAAAAATATCAAGATGACATGAAAACGTTATTTGAATGTAAGGCAAAAGATAGAGAGTTTCTTCCAAGTGATTTGGTCTTAAGATGGGATGCTAGGAAGGAAGATTTGGTGAAACACGGTAAATTCGATCATATTTGGTATGGACCATTTAGAGTTGCAAATTCCGAAGGAAAAAATTCATTTTTATTAGAAAATATGGATGGTAAAATCTTCAACGCCCCTGTCAACGGGCGTTATCTAAAACACTACATGAAATAATTGGTTCTCCAAGGTTTTCCATTGTATATACCAGTTTGTATTTGCTTTCTATTTCATGATTCCCTTGAGGTAAGTTTTCAATTTTTATTAATTAGGTCAATATAAATAGAGATACACGGTTTTCAAATACATTTAACTCTATTAAAGACACTCTTTCTGTTTACAGGATTTCGGTTTGCAAACTAAACGAACGAAGGGAGAAAACAAAAGGTCATGTATCGGAGATTTGCATTCACCAAAAACAGGTGACAGAAAAGGTTTTTGGTTATTTTAAAAATGGTAAGGTAAAGGTACGAACTCCTGAAAAATTATGTTCCTTAAGAAAGCAAAGATCTCCAAAACATCATAAAGGTCTCATAAATATAATGTTTTTACTTAATTGATTATTAAAAAGTACAGTTACTTTTTCTGGATCCTAATAATTTTAACTTAAAACACAGATAGGTGGTAGTTAAAAAAAAAACAGAAAAGAGAAGCATCTCTAGGGAAGGGTTTTCAAAAAAGCAGTTTTAATTTTTGACCCCTGCTCCTCAGCATACAAACATCTGTCTGTCACCTTTCTTTCAGCCTTCAGATTTGTCTTCTTAAAAATGCCAAATGTCTTTTCGGATTTATATACGTAGGGAGAAGAGATTATGTTTAAACTTTGAAAGTTGTAAGCATGTTTTGTAAAGAAGGTTGGTCTTCACAACTCCTCGGTCTCTTACTAAAAAAGTTATGCATAGGTGGATCCTGGCGTTTCTAGGTTTTTCAACAGTTTCGAAAGATTAAGCCTTACTCGAAGGAAAACCCCCAAAAAAATGTTTCCCCTTTTTTCTCCCTACGGACCAAGGTGTTGTGAAAGTCAAAGGAAGGTTGGCACCGAGTAATCAAAGTAAGTTGACAAACCTACATTGCGAAATATTACGCAGGTATCACCCCTCATCAAATCTGATTGCCCCCGCTTCGTATTCTAAAAAGAAAATTATAAGACAAATGATGAAAGGAAAGTCATATCTAATTGTACATCTAGTCTGAAGAGACAATGAAAGGAAATTCAGAAATGATTTCCCTCGTCTTTGCATTTAAATGCATAAATACATTTCGAAGTGGTGAAAGGAAATTCAACAAAAAAGGGGCAGATAACTTCACCGGGGTACTGAACAGGCCCACTGGCAGTGAAGCAATATCTGAGATATCTGTAAGGATGTTATACATGAATTTCACTCGTCTCTGGTAATCAACTTTATCAAGACTGGATCCACATCCTAAGTCCAGACGAGACTCCCCGATTAAAAAAAAAAATGCAATAAATTTCGTCGGGTGTATGCCAAAAACTGCAAGATCTGTTGGATTTCCTAGAATTGTTTTGATTTGTCTTAATGCAGACCTAAACTCAGTAAAGAGAAAGATAAAGTTGTGAAAGGGACTGTAACTAAGTGAGAAATATATTTGAGTATTGAAAATCCTTACAGCAGTGAAAGACAAAAATCTTTTCTTCCCTTTGTTTATCTTTTCCCTAAAGCAAGTTTCACAGAAGTGAAACCAATGACTCCATTTACCCAATATAGGCACGTGGTCTACTGTTCTTCCCGCCTCACAGGAAGATGGGATCCCTAGTTGGAGCCTATGTTGGAGCCACCTTTTTCATTTGGTTCAAATCTATTTTAAAAGTCAAATGTCGGTTCTTAAGTTCTTTTTCGCTTTGTGACATTCACCTACTGAAAATCTCAGTAGTCTTGACATGCAAAATAGCGGGGGATGTGATGTTTCATAAGTTACCACTTTTTATCGTTAAACGAAGGCTATTGCTTTTTGTACCTCAGAATATCGCTCTTCGGGAGTTACAAGTCACAAGATTTACAAACCCCGATGTGCAAGGTCGTGAAAAGTTTTAAAAAGCTTACCTCAGGTGAAAGCTAAAAGTAAGGCCATGTAAACCCCAGTCAAGTGTTGTTGGGATTTCACGTCTCGACATTCACTCTCTCCTAAAACATTACCGCTAAAAATCCGAAAAACGAAGCCACGAAACTTTTACCTAAGTAACCCAGGTTAGAGTCAGGGTTGTTAGTTTTGACCATGATTTAAGTTTCTCAGGATTTCGCGACTCGACATACATTCCTCCCGGAAACTATACCTTCGAGGTCCCGAGTCGCGATATCAATTAAAGCATAATCAATTAAAACACTTAATCCTAGTTACGTCCTTGATTAATTAAATCTAATCATCGCCATCTCGGGTATTAGAGTCTCTAAAGGTTAGAGTTAAAAGTCCCGATATGATGAATGCCGAAATGTTGATTTAAATCCTGATTAAGGAAGCCAAGCCAACATAATCAATGTTTAATGCAAATGATAATAATGCGCAGTTTATGAGGTAATTTCAAATGTTCCTTGCGCCAACTTGTGCCACGAACCGTCGAATTTTATGGCATTAATTGGAAATAAGGTGAAAATACAAAGTAAGGATATGGTTTAAATATGATTGGACCGTTCTGTTCGTAAGGACATCGATAGGTTAAATGATCGAAGAGATATATCTGTTTCTTCCTATTTTATTCATAAATTTCATTTCTATCCCACACAGAGAAGTTTTTTCAGTAAGCTAACTTCTATATGTATATGCATTTTTATTGTAGAAGAGTTAAGTTACAATCTCCCGTCACGGCCCCGTGAAAAGCATCCAAGGCAAGCGCTGAGGTTTCGGGACAAGGTTATGATAATGTTTCAGAGACTTCACCTCGAAGCGTTGATTTCGTGCAAATCTGGTCATACGTCTCAGAGGTTTTGCAATCAGATGTGGTGAACTATTTAGACGATTCCATTGACAACGAGAAAGACGACATGACTACCAAATACAAGACCGTCATACAGGCGGAGATGCACAAAGTAGCAGCCAGGCCACACCTTCTGCCTTACAATGACATGATCCGATGGGCACTAGATCATGTAGACATCCCTACCAGAACCATCACCAACGAGTAGAAGGTAATTGTTGGGACCTTTAGACCAGAAACCTTACACACGATGTACAAGTTACCACCCACGCCAGACTTGACATACAATGCAGAGTTTCTAGAGGGTTTTAAACAGAAGGAATGCAAGCAATACGCAAAAAGTTTATCTGATATGATCAAGGATTGGGTCTCACACCCAACGAAGTTCAGGGTAGACAACAATGGAATTTATTCCATATCTTCTTTGGAACCACAGTTCAAATACATAGCGATGATGACCTGTAGATTGGTGGGAGGGAAGACACCATGCATTTTTTCCTCCAATGGGTGCCTTTGATATACACAGTAGCAGAAGGCTCTTCTTTCGACTGGGCCAAAATGTTATCAGATAGTCTGACGATTCGGATAACATAATATCGGACGAAAAAAGCGAGCGGTAAAGCTACTTCATTTTTTATGTCCGCATACCTCATGGACGCAGTATGTTCCATGAAGCCTTTTCCCTTGATGAATTGGAGATGGACTCCATGGGATGCTCAGCCAGTCCATGTATACCATTATAATCTTTGGGAGGACAAGGCTTCAGATTTCGTATACGAAATCTTCAACTGGGTAATGGTACCGATGCATGTTGCTATCTTCGGTAATCCGCCACCTAGGATATCAGATAGCATCATGGAAAATTTAAGCAGAGTGGCCGATTGGTATGTGGAGAAAGAATTTTCATACATCAGGGTTTTCGGCACTTCCATCCCTCCACATGCTTTACCCTTACTTATACCCGACAGGCTGGCCTGTCATGAGATTGCCAGGCAAACCATAATTGGTGGTATAAGTAAAGAAGTAAAAGGGTTTTCAAAAAAGGTATGGCCATCTTTTCCTATTCATTTAAACACCTATTCATTATTATACTTCGGGCATGCAAAGGCTGAGGTAGCAGCCCTAGAAGATATAAAGTTGATTCACATTGAATTCAAGAAACACGATCCACATAGGGTCGTGAGTAATCATTTGGCCAGTTGTGGCCTTAAAAGAATTAAGCACGAAAATTCGCCTCATGATGATATTTTTCGAGGCACGACATCTTATGACGAGGTTTTGGCCCGAATACAAGCCCTGTCGCTAGAGGAGAGGGCCTATGTTGTTAGATTCCAAGAGCATAGGCAGAGTTTCCTTCCTCCAGTATTACGAGGTGAAGATCCGACGATAGCAGAGGTGCAACAAACAAAGGCCAAAGGCTCCAAAGATTCAGCACCTAGCCAAGAAGAATAACAGGATAAAGAAGAGCAAGATGGGGGCCTGAAATAGGAATCCGAGGCTTCTGATCCTCCAAGCGAGCCAACTTCAATCATTACTCCCGAGATATCTTCTAAACAGGTCGGCAATCCCATCACCTCCATTACCCCTCTACAGTTTGCAAAGGAGATCCTAGACGCAGGTTGGATTTTGGGTGAAAAATTGACACCTATATCAATAGAAGAGCTACCTCTGAATCAATTCTTCTTTGATAAGAAGAGGAAATTGGTTGTGAGACAAGAACTCTACCAAGAGATAGGTGTTGTCTCTAAGAAATTTAAAATTTTAACTGATGGGAGAAATATGAAAAAAGAAGAATTCACGACGCAAATAGCAGGAACATTGGGGGCTTTTTCCATGGTGAACCAATATTCAGTTGGGACCCTAAAAGATCAGCTAAAATGAAAAAATAATTTGATCAAGACGCTAGAGGCTAAACTAGCTACAGCAGAGGTTGTTGTTAAAGATCAGGCAAGTGTGACTTTAGAGCAAGCAATAATAGAAGATCAAAAAGAAATCGAGCGGCTTAAAGTCGATCTCGAACAGACACAGTTGATGGTTCAGACGAGTCAGACTCAGATAAGCCAATAGGGAGAATTGATAGACCAGCTTCAGGCCAAACTAGAATTCACTGAAAGTCAGGTAATTGATATCGGGATATTTCAATCCCAAGCAATAGAGATCAGAAAAAGGTTATTGGCGGCACAACATGGTCTACTTGTTAAAGAAGAAACAATTCAAAGCGGCTTCCAACTCATTGATCAGGTGTTGGAAAACCTCTCTATTAAAGAAAGGGAAGCCAGAGCAGCTCGAGTGGCGTTCTAGGAGGCTATTATAGGCACAACAAGAAGGGAAACAAGAGGTAGTTTTAGTGTTTCCATCACAGAGCAGACCAGGGGTAATATCTTGTTGAAAGAATGGGAGCGAAATATATCCAAAGGCAAACAACAAGCTATGAAGCTAAGGAAATCTTGCGAAGAAACTTTCGGTTTGTTAAGTGAAATTTGGTTGGGTTCTGATGGTGAAAGTGTCATGGAGATACCGATTCAGATCAATACAACTAAATATATGCTAAATATCAAGGAAAATGAAGAAAGAGAATTAGTCGAAATATCACAAATAACTCAAACAGACATAGTGCAAATAGACAAATGGCTAATTAAACCAAGTATATTGTTATGCTCTATCAATGCCAAAGATCAACAGGTGGAAGGAAATCTGTCGCTATTGATGAAAGACTGTTATATTTTTTAGGCAAATAATCAAGCAAATCCATCTAAGTTGATATCACAGCTGGTGGAGAAGTGTGTTATTTGCATAGAGCATGCAAAGAGGCAGGTTTCGGGTACCAAATGAGAACAGAGATAAAGAAACGAAACGTTTCGACTCTTTTGATTGTAACTGAAAACCTCTGGAACTATTGAGATTCCAGTGCATAAAAATTTATATAAATATACATTTTGAAGAAAGAAAAAAGGGTTGGACCTTTTTGATTATTTGTAATAGAGACTGTGTCTTTTCAAGAATTAATATAAAGCAATCTGGAGATTCCTAATTCCGTCACTACTGTGTTATGAGTTTGTTGTCTCTGTTATTTCATATTCATTCTTATTTCACTTATATACATCTGATGAAGGTTGCATTGCAATTTAGTAAAACTTCTACTGCAGTGATTAATATTTAGCTATCCATTGTTTACAGTTTTTCCTCTGTATCGGCTACTAGAAAGTACAAGACCTGTGAATTTTTAGGTTGTCATATTTTATGCTTCATCGGATCATTTCTTATCTTATTTTCTTCTTTTGTTTACAAAGTAAGATTCTCCCTCGATAGGAGCCTTGTTCTATAGACAACTTAATGTTTTTCCCATAATTCATACACCATTTATTTCAAATATAACGCAGTTACGGAAAAGGGCCTTTGGTTTGCATTTTGCTTTTAATATTGATTACTAAATTTCTCTTTTATAAAATCAAATTGATACAACATAAAAACTTTCGAATTTCTTTAAATTTTTTTGTTCCTCTATGACTGTCCCTATTGTAAGACAACCCAATATTGAACCCGGCTTGACAGATCAAACCCATATCGCTTTAAATCTCTTTGATACCATACTTAAAACAGCTAACACCCAGGTAGAACTTGACCGTTCATGTGCTACAATTGAAAGGGATACAAACATCCAGGAACAGTTGAAAGCGAGACAACGACAACCTAGAAATCAACCCTAGCTTCCTTTCCCAAAGGTATACCCTCCTCCCTTTTTACATATTACTAACTTTCGGATGCCTAGACATTGTACTTTTAAAGCCTTAAGTACAAACTCTGGAACAACACCCCCCATCTATCACTCTCTCCCTCTCTACCCCATTCTTCCTCCT
>SNQJ01S0078527.1:0-28200 GCA_010110895.2 Picea sitchensis
TGAGTTTAGATGTTGCATTGGGATCATCACCATGCAACATTGGGATCATCACCATGCTAATTCGACCTTGCCTTGGTATCATCACTAGAGTGTCGCATTAGCCTTGATTCCCTCAGTTAACTCCTCACTACTTTCTGTTCAGTCAGTTAATTGAAGACTAGTTGACTAGTTAACTCAACTAGGTGGCAGTTCACTCCCGTAACTGCCTAAGAGACTAGAATAGGTGGTAGTTCACTCCTGTAACTGCTGGAGTGTGTCCATATCACTCTAGACCACCACTATGGCGACTTGGTTCACCTCAAGTCGAACTCATTGAGATATACAGAGTATATTATGTGTAAATTATTCATTATTCATAACGGTTAATGAGAATTATTTCATTCTTTCTCTCCTTCTTCTTCTTTTTCCAATTCTCTCTGCAAATGTGTGTATCATTGTTTAGCTAGATCTATTGGTTCAACACACTTACAAAAGGGTCCCAAGATGAAAAATATGAAAAAAAAAAATTACTCAAAAGTTTGTATATTCATCAAGCTGGAAAGCTTTGATTTAGTGAAGTTTTTACAGAAGTATGCAGTATGGGAGATAGCCAGTTTGGCTAAAAATTCTAAGTCTGGAAAAAGGGGTGAAAATGGACAAAGTTGTTATTTCCGAAGTGTTGCAATTTTTTACTAGAGCATCAGATTGACAATATAAGAATTTTTATGAATTCCTTGTCGTCATTATTATCTATGTCTCATGCAAAAGTTTCCTTGGTTCCTAACTTATTTACTTATACGAGTGTTAGAAGTTGGCGTCTGGGATTAATTGCACCAAAATGAAAAGTGTACAAAAGGGGTAAATTAACAATATTCAGATGATTGTAACTTTCTACTCAGAGCTAAAAATTGAGCAAGAAATTAGTCATTGGAAATATCTCAAAGAGGAGGATCCATATATCAACCCATAAAATTGATCTTGGTGGTGTAAGTTACAACCAACACAAAAGAAGATGATCAATGGCATTAGAAAGCAGAAAAAATTATGCATTATTTTCCATAATTGTGTGTATATATTTGTCTGACCTAAAATTGTTAGCATGCACATTTTCTTGCAGAATTTAGAGGTACAAGAAGAAATTTTTGTTACTGTATGAGAACCACAGCCATGGAAGATGCCTAAGGGTCCTACAATCATGAGGAATTCAGAGGGTTGCATGTCAACATGGGAAATGTTGAGATAGAGTCTAATGGAAGAAAAGGGAGGAAGGACCCTATAACTATGAGAATCCTATAAAGAGAAGTGTGAAGTTATAGGGATGATAATGAAAATATTATGAAGGCTCGAGAAGAGATACTACAGAGCTTTAATGTGCTATAAAGGCAAGCCAATAAAGACTCTGGCACAAAGCAAGAAGTTATTGCTTGACAAGTGACAACATCTAGATCTCATAGCAGAAGCGATGAGCATGGGAATGATAGGAAATCAAGGAGTATGAGAAGGCACCATCATTCCCCAGGGAAATCCATTAGGATATCTCATGCAAGTTCAGGGCCAGGGAGCAACCCAAGTTTGTCTCATGTTAGGTGGTAGAGGAGACGGCCCAAGGAAGACATCTTGCAAGGTGAACTTAGGAAAATCAAGCTACCAAATTTTAATGGTGAGCATAGGGAGGGAGATGAGGCTGAGGCTTGGCTGTTGGAAATGAATAAATATTTTTAGCTGCATGATTATCACTCCAAGGTAGAAACAATAATTGAAATCTACCACTTACAAGTAAAGGCAACCATGTGGTGGGATCTGTTAGCACTGAGATTCACACTTAGACTGTTGTAAGTGCAATCTCGGTACCCATAATAATATAAATGGATTAAAATAGTTTGAGTAGGTGGATCAAAAATATTGAGAAAGAAAGGAAGAGGGTTGCAAAAAGTCTGCAAAGGCATTCCATTGGGCATGGAGTCATAACATCCTACAGATCAAAGGCAATCAAACTATATATAATAAAAAGGGATATATAATGATGAGTAGAAGCATAGTGAATATGACAAAAGGAAGAACATCCAGTATACAGAGATCCTTTATGCAACAGATAAATATTTTCTTAAACAATGAACAATGACTTAATGGGCAAGCTACAACAGATCCTTTATTGTTCATGAATCCATCAATCAATGGAAGCTATGATCCTCAAAACCTGCAATATGTTCAAGCAAGAAGATAAAAAAGAAATGAAAAAACACAAAAGACAATCTGATAAAAACTCTCATGAATCTTTAATGGCAGAAAATGTCATTACAAACAGGTCCTCAGGCTTACAAATGAGCAACTAAAATTGCTCCTCTGTCTCTCTCTTCTCTTGGATCATGAATCCAACACTTTTCTCATCAAAACCCATTTCATTTATAGTGAATAATCTCTATCTACCCTAAGGAGGTCGAAAACAAGGATTACATAGGATCCTCCTCCATTTAGGAGTCTTGTTACAAAAGATTCCAACAAAAGCCTAACAAATTCCTATTTTTGGGGGATTTTGTCTATGATGATAAATGCCTTTTGAAACAGGTCATCCTGGTTGATATGGAGATGAAACACATGTCCCTCATGTCCAAAAAAATCCTAGGAGATCATTCGAACCTTCCTTGACAGGTGGAAACCTCCAAACAAGACGAATATCCAACAACTATGCAAAATAGAGAATTTGCAGCGTCAATTTGCAGTACACTGGTGTTTTAATTATATCTATTGAATTACAAACCGAGTCAGAATGAAATTTGGACATAAATTCAATGACATTATCATGATCCTCCATAAACAAATTAAGGAAAGCCCACATCATTTTTTTGAATTTATGATCATTTCTGTAAAAGAAGTTGCTACAGGAAATGAGTTTACAGTGAAGTTCGCATCGCTTGTCTTCTAGTTTGCAGCGCCAAAAGGAAAAAACATCCAAAACCACTTTATCGACCTTCAAACAGGATGAAAACCCTCATGGGGTACCTTATGGCCCTAAGGCTACTTTGGATTTTGATAAGTCTGAACATGAGTGCATGCAACCTATCCAAGCTACAATGCTCATCCTTAACTAGTTCGCAGCGCCAACTCAAATATAGCTTGCACACTTCGAGGAGGTTGTTAGTTGATAGTATGAAATAATCCTTGGAGAAATTGTTAAATTGTAGGCTCTGAAAACCATAAATACTCCTTTACATGATTAATATTATGTGTTAACATTTGGCTCCATAGGGGATGGCATGCTCCCTGTGAGCTGCCAAGAACATGCAGTTCCAATGCCTTATCCATTCCATCTATGTCCACAAAACCTGTATGCCTGAGAGAACCTCCGCTCCTTATTGAAAACTGAAAAATACTCACTGTAAATCAAATGCTTGCATAGAAAGCTTATTTATATACCTCCCTAGACTAATTTATCTAGCTGAGCTTCTTTGCTTAATTGAAGTCATACTTCCAATGCAGCCAGGTGAGTATCGAACTAATGAAAATAAATCCTTCCATGCAATTGTTCGAAAGATATTTCAAGTGATATGAAGCTTGCAGCAAGAGGTTAGTAAGAAATGGATACTTACAACTATGATCTGAAATCATACCAACAACTGGATCATTAGAAACCTTTGAAAAATATGACTCTATGTAAAAATCCACAGGATCATGAAACTTATGAAAATAAATTTCTAGTTGGTTAAGAAAACCATATTGCTCCTCTATGAAGGTTGATTCATCAATAAAATTATGGTCCTCATATACTTCATAGCTACTCATATGTTGTTTGATATCTTTTGCAAGTGCAGGTAGAGAAATGATAGACATTTCCTCGCCGATCCTTGAAGTTTTCTATTCATCAACAAGTGATAAAGAGAATTCCAACTGTTGTTGCAATTCTTCCTGATCTTCTTCATTATTATGTACTAGTTGGTTGCTAATAAGATCTATATGTGCTTTAGTAAAGATATGCTCTTTATTATTTGAATACTCAAAGGAAACAATTTGATTTTCATGACAACTTAAAATAGTAGATATATTATACAATGTCAAAAGTATCTACATCTTGGCTATCACTTTGAAGATCATCATCCTCTTGATCATAATGAAAAGTGTCTTCTATTGTAGCATACTCTTTATTACTATTTGATCCTTTACTCAGCAAATCGAATTCATAACAGCATTCTTGATAAAGGAAATTAACTACAAATTTCTCTTTGTAAAACAAATGAAATGCAACATGAAAATGTCTTAGTGAAGTAATACAAGCAACCAAGAGTGATCTACACTAATCACGAGCTACTCCATATAAAGAGTATGTAAACAATTTGATGAGGACATATTCATGTATAACTTTCATCTTAAGTATGCACTCATAAAAATATAGTAAAAACTCCACTGGCATTTCCCAATTTTCCCCTTTAAACCTAGGAAGGCAGCCTTCCCATTCACTTCTATCAGGCACGGGGTTTGGAAAACTAGATATATTTGAGAAATCACAAAATACATACCTCTGAGCAAGAATCTTGTCCATTTCAAACCAGTGGACTCACCCATAAATTTATCTATGATGAAATTGGAGTCGTCGTGTAGAAGATTGCAGTCAAGTTGGTGTCTTGCTCTTGTCTACCATCAAGAGTTGGATCTGATCGTTGTCGTTCTCCCAGGGAAGATTTCTTCACTTTTGTCCCCGGCAACGGCGCCAAAAATGTTAGCACTGAGAGTCATACTTAGACTGTTGTAAGTGAAAGCCCAATACCCATCAGAATATAAATGGATTAAAATGGTTTGAGTAGGTGGATCAACAAGATTGAGAAAGAAAGGGAGAGGGTAGCAAAAAGTCTGCAAAGGCATTCCATTGGGCATGGAGTCATAACATCCTACAGATCAAAGGAAATCAAACCTTATATCAGAAAAAGGGATATATAATGATGAGTAGAGGCATAGTGAATATGACAAAAGGAAGAACATCCATTATACAAATATACTTTCTGCAACAGATAAATATTTTCTTAAACAATGAACAATGATTTAATGGGCAAGCTACAACAGATCCTTTGTTGTTCATGAATACATCAATCAATGACACCTATGATCCTCAAAACCTGCAATATATTCAAGCAAGAAGATAACAAAGAAATTAAAAAACACGGAAGACAATATGATAACAGCTCTCATGAATCTTTAATGGCAGAAAATGTCATTACAAACAGGCTCTCAAGGTTACAAATGAGCAACTAAAACTGCTCCTCCAGCTCTCTCCTCTCTTGGCTCATGAATCCAACCATTTTCTCATCAAAAACCCTTTAATTTATAGTGAATAATATCTATCTACCCTAAGGAGGTCTAAACCAAGGAGTTACATAGGATCCTCCTCCATTTAGGAGTCTTGTTACAAAAGATTCCAACAAAAGCCTAACAAATTCCTATTTTTTGGGATTTTGTCTATGATGATAAATGCCTTTTGAAACAGGTCATCCTGATTGATATGGATATGGAACACATGTCCCTCATGTCCAACAAACTCCTAGGAGACCATTCGAACCTTCCTTGACAGGTGGCAACCTCCAAACAAGGCGAATATCCAACAACTATGCAAAACAGAGAGTTTGCAACGCCAATTTGCAGCGCACTGGTGTTTTAATTATATATATTGAATTACAAAATGGGTCAGGCTGGCATTTGTATAGAAAGTTAATGACATTATCATGATCCTCCACAAAAAATTCCAGGAAAACCCACATCATCGTTTTGGATTTATGATCAAATCTGTAAAAGTAGTTTCTACAAGAAATGAGTTTGCGGGGAAGCTCACAACGCATGTCTACCAGTTTGCAGCGCCAAAAGGAAAAAACATCCAAAACCACTTTATCAATCTTCAAACAGTATGAAAACCCTCATGGATTACCTAATGTCCCTAAGTCTTATGTGGATGTTGATAAGTGCAAACGTGAGTGCCTGCAACATATCTAACCTACAACGGTCCTCCTTAACTAGTTTGCACACTTCGAGGAGGTTGTTAGTTGATGGTATGAAATAATCACTGGAGAAATGGTTAAATTGTAGGCTTTGAAAACCATAAATCCTCCTTTACATGATCAATATTATGTGTTAAGAGGATCAGTTTAAGCAAGCAAAACACCTTGATGAGAGGAAGGATTCATGGAGGAAGTTAAAAGGGTATTTCTAAGAGAAATATTTGTTTGAGCATTACTATCCGAAGAATATGAAAGATTTCTTTGAACTCAAGCTATGAAGCATGACAATGGATGCATATGAGAAGAGGCTATTTGAGTTGGTGAAGTATGTTAGATTAATCAAGGATGAGAAAGTCAAAATCCAAAGATTTATGAGTGGGTTACCCTCCTTATATAGTGAAAAGATACAATATGGTAACTCCAAGACTTTGGAGGAGACCATATGGACAACAAAGTATCTTTATGAGCAAAACAGAGGGAGGCTAGTCTTCCAAAAAAATTGGAATGACAAGATGAAAGGAAAGAGGGATCAAAGGCAGAAAGGTTTTAAGGGACCCCTTTTCAAGAACAACTCTCAAGCAAATCAACAAGGATAGTCAACCCAAAATGAGCACAAGACCTTAGATTCAATTGGGAAAAGGCCAAGGTAGCATCATGTACAATGTTGGGGATGTGAGAAAAATCACTTATATAGGGATTTTCCTCACAAAGGTGAAAGAACGAGGATTGTCCACAATATTCAGGAGGCTAAAATAGTTGAAGACATGGGAGGAAACATGCCAAGGAATTATGCAGCCTTGGACAACAAGCAAGCAGAGTATCAATCCCCCATGATTGAAGTGGAAGGTAAGATTTATAACCAACTCATAGCAAATTTAATTGATTTTGGAGCTAGACATAGTTACATAAACTCTAACATTGTTGAAAGATTTCACTTGCAAAGGAGTAAGCATAAGAAATCTAGGTTAGTCCAGTTATCCATGGGGGCTAAGAGAAAGATCAATGAGTTGATTAAAGATTTCCCAATAGACATGAATGGAATTGGAACAAAGGTAGATGTGAACATCATACCGTTGGGTTCATATGACTTCCTAATTGGCATGGATTGGTTGGAAAAAAACCATGTTGTCCTAGACTATTACAACAAGACAATAACTTGTCTTAATGAGGGAGAGAAATATGGAAAGATTCAAGGTTTTCTGAGAGTTGTAGTTGTTAGAGAAATTTCAGACATACAACTAAAAAATATTTTTAGGAAGGGGTGTCAAATTTTTCCATACCATATGGAAGAGGCAGCTAGAGATAAAGTAGAAAGTATCGAAGACCATCCAGTTTTGAAATATTTTGAATATGTTTTGGGGGAAATCCCAGGATTTACACTAAAGAGAGACATTGACTTCTCTATTGATTTGGTGCTAGGAGCTACCCCAGTGTCCAAGACACCTTATAGAATGGGCACACTAGAATTAAAAAAGTTGCAGATGCAACTTGAAGAGTTGTTAAAGAAGGAGTATATACGCCCAAATATGTCATCTTGGGGAGCCCAGTTCTTTTTGTGAAGAAGAAAGATGGAACCTTAAGGTTGTCCGTTGATTTCAGATAGTTGAATAAGGTCACAACAAAGAACAAATATCATTTTCCAAGGATTGGTGATATTTTTTATTAATTGAAAGGTGCAAGAATATTTTCCAAGATTGACTTGAGATCTAGTTATCATCAAGTGAGGATAAAGGAAGAGGATATCAACAAGACATTGTTTAGAAAAAGATATGGGAATTATGAATTTATGGTAGTGCCTTTTGGACTATCAAATGCCCCAGTTGTTTTCATGTGCCTGATTAATGGAGTTTTTGGGGAGTACCTTGACAAGTTTGTGATTGCTTTATAGATGATATACTCGTCTATACAAGTTGTATGCCAAATTAAGTAAGTGCATCTTTTATCAAAACAAGATTCACCACTTGGGGCATATTATATAAACAGATGGGATAGTAGTTGATCTCAAAAAGATAGAGGCCATTAGACGGTGGCCAACGCCAAGAAATGTGACAAAGGTCAGATCATTTATGGGTCTTGTCAGTTATAACCAAAGATTCATAAAAGAATTTTCAAATATTGCAAGTCCAATCACTTCATTGCAAAAGAAGGGAGTGGAATTTGAATGGACTCCCAAATGTGAAGAAAGTTTTTAGTGGTTGAAAGTTATTTTGACAAGTGCACCAATCTTAAAGATTGCAGATCCAAATGAAGATTTTGTAGTGTGCACTGATGCATGTGAGGAAGGGATCAGTGGAGTCCTCACTCAGAAAGATCATGTGGTATGCTACGAATCTCGAAAATTAAAGGAGCATGAGAGGAATTATGCTACATGTTACTTGGAATTAGCAGCCACTAAACATACATTAAAAATGTGGAGACAATACCTTATGGGGAGAATATTTGAGCTAAGGACAGACCATTGTGGTATGAAGCATTTGTTTGGACAACCAACATTAAATGCCAGACAAACTAGATGGTTGGAATTTTTGAGTGAATATGACTTTGAAATTAAGCACATAAAAGGAAAGGAAAATCAGGTGGTTGATGCACTCAACAAAAGAGCTCATGAAATGCATATTTCAGCCATCAACATGTTCAACACAAATTTAAAAGACGAAATTTTAGAGGCTGTAAATCCAGATCAACAACATTTAAAAATAAAAGAAACATTACACCAAGACAATTTACAACAAAAAATTAATTATTATGAGATGCAAGAGGATGGAATACTCACGTATAGAGGAAAAATATATCTGCCAAATTCCAGTGAGCTGAAAAATATAGTGCTAAGGGAAATGCACAATGTGCCATATGTTGGGCACTTGGAATANTCCGTGGCTTAACACCCGATTGGCCCATGATCTCTATTTAAAGAGCATGGAGGGTCATTTGCCGATGATCGATTGTGAGGAACTCTTCTGTAAAATCTCTCTGTAATCTTTTTCTTTGCATTAATAAACTGCTCCAAGTGGCCACGTTGGTCGGGGCCGTGGATGTTTCCCCGTAGGGGTTTTACCACGTGAAAACATCGGTGTGTTGATCTTTGATCTGGTTATGTGAGTGGTTACTGAAGGTGTTCGTCCTCTATTGGAATACATGTGTTTTCTAACATCAAATTTTTCCATACCATATGGAAGAGGCAGCTAGAGATAAAGTAGCAAGTATCGAAGACCATCCGGTTTTGAAATATTTTGAATATGTTTTGGGGGAAATCCTAGGATTTCCACTAAAGAGAGACATTGATTTCTCTATTGATTTGGTTCTAGGAGCTACCCCGGTGTCCAAGACACCTTACAGAATGGGCACACTAGAATTAAAAAAGTTGCAGATGCAACTTGAAGAGTTGTTAAAGAAGGAGCATATACGCCCAAATTTGTCATCTTGGGGAGCCCAGTTCTTTTTGTGAAGAAGAAAGATGGAACCTTAAGGTTGTGCGTTGATTTCAGACAGTTGAATAAGGTCACAACAAAGAACAAATATCATTTTCCAAGGATTGGTGATATTTTTTATTAATTGAAAGGTGCAAGAATATTTTCCAAGATTGACTTGAGATCGAGTTATCATCAAGTGAGGATAAAGGAAGAGGATATCGACAAGACATCATTTAGAAAAAGATATGGGAATTATGAATTTATGGTAGTGCCTTTTGGACTATCAAATGCCCCAGTTGTTTTCATGTGCCTGATTAATGGAGTTTTTAGGGAGTACCTCGACAAGTTTGTGATTGCTTTATAGATGATATACTCGTCTATTGAAGGACAAAATAAGAGCATGTGCAACATCCAAGAATGGTACTACAAGTTGTATGCCAAATTAAGTAAGTGCATCTTTTATCAAAACAAGATTCACCACTTGGGGCATATTATATCAACAGATGGGATAGTAGTTGATCTCGAAAAGATAGAGGCCATTAGACGGTGGTCAGCGCCAAGAAATGTGACAAAGGTCAGATCATTTATGGGTCTTTTCAGTTATTACCAAAGATTCATAAAAGAATTTTCAAATATTGCAAGCCCAATCACTTCATTGCAAAAGAAGGGAGTGGAATTTGAATGGACTCCCAAATGTGAAGAAATTTTTTAGTGGTTGAAAGTTATTTTGACAAGTGCACCAATCTTAAAGATTGCAGATCCAAATGAAGATTTTGTAGTGTGCACTGATGCATGTGAGGAAGGGATCAGTGGATTCCTCACTCGGAAAGATCATGTGGTATGCTATGAATCTCGAAAATTAAAGGAGCATGAGAGGAATTATGCTACATGTTACTTGGAATTAGCAGCCACTGAACATACATTAAAAATGTGGAGACAATACCTTATGGGGAGAATATTTGAGCTAAGG
Organism: Picea sitchensis; assembly: GCA_010110895.2. Classification (NCBI taxonomy): domain Eukaryota; kingdom Viridiplantae; phylum Streptophyta; class Pinopsida; order Pinales; family Pinaceae; genus Picea; species Picea sitchensis. The sequence continues at coordinate 10,338 of SNQJ01S0078527.1, forward strand.
ACAAACCATTGTGGTCTGAAGCATTTGTTTGGACAACCAACATTAAATGCTAGACAAACTAGATGGTTGGAATTTTTGAGTGAATATGACTTTGAAATTAAGCACATAAAAGGAAAGGAAAATCAAGTGGTTTATGCACTCAACAAAAGAGCTCATGAAATGCATATTTCAGCCATCAACATGTTCAACACAAATTTAAAAGACGAAATTTTAGAGGCTATAAATCCAGATCAACAACATTTAAAAATAAAAGAAACATTACAGCAAGACAATTTAGAACAAAAAATTAATTATTATGAGATGCAAGAGGATGGAATACTCACGTATAGAGGAAAAATATATCTGCGAAATTCCAGTGAGCTGAAAAATATAGTGCTAAGGGAAATGCACAATGTGCCATATGTTGGGCACTTAGAATATCAGAAAACGATTGCAGTTATAAGAAGCCAATACTTTTGGCCAGGAATGAAGAAATAAATGGCTAGTTACATGGCCAAGTGTCTAGAACGGAAAAAGGTGAAAACATAGCATAGACATACAACATGGTTTCTACATCCATTTCCCATTCTTGAGTGGAAATGGGAAGTGGTTACAATTGATTTTATTACAAAGTTTCCCAAAACAGTGAAGCAACATGATTCCATCATGGTGGTGGTAGATAAATTAACTAAGGCAACACATTTTATTCATGTGAAGACAACACACAAGGAAACAAACATTGCAGATATATACATCAAAGAAGTTGTCAAGCTACATGGAAGGCCTAAGGCAATAGTTTCAGACAGAGATTCAAAATTCACATCCAATTTTTGGAAAGGTTTCTTCAAAGGCTTTGGGACAAATATATAAATCTCAGTACTGCATATCACCCAGAGTCACAAGAGAAAATAGAGAGGATGAACAGAATAATTGAAGACATGCTCATAATGTATGTGATGGACCAACCATCAAAGTGGGAAGATTATATCCACTTAGTAGATTTTGCTTACAATAATGGGTATCAAGCCCTATTAAAATGATCACATTTGAAGAATTGTATGGCAGGAAGTGTAACACACCAATGAGTTGGGATAAACCAACAGACATGGCTATCATTCGGCCATATTTGTTAAAGTAAATGGAAGAGCATATGCCAAGGATCAAGCATAATTTAAAGGCTTCCCAGGACAAGAAGAAAATTTATGCATACAAGAACATAATTTTTAGAGATTTTAAAGTGGGTGAACATGTTTTTCTAAAAATGAAAGCGAAAAGAAGTTCATTGAGATTGTGTTGTTGCCAAAAGTTGAGAGCAAGATATTGTGAGCCTTATGAAATATTAGAAAATACAGGGCCAGTTGCATACATGCTAGAATTGCTTGCATCCATGAGAGTGCATAATGTATTTCATGTATCAATATTAAATAAATATGTGTCTGACCCTAACCACATAATTGATCGAATCGTGATCCAGGTGGAACACAAGGGGATTTACAGGTGGAACCAGTACACATTATGGACCTGAAAGTAAAGGTGCTCAGGAACAAATCCATAGGGCTAGTAAAGGTTCAATGGACCTGCTACAATCCTGAATATGCAACATGGGAGAATGAATAAAACATGTGGGAGGAAAACCCACAATTTTTTGACAATTTTGAAGAAAACATAAGCTAAAAATGCAAGACTTCATTTTTGGGAAGATTGAGCTCTGGAAACACGTCTCGGAATTTTGGTCACCTGCACTGACAACCCTGATAAAAGAATGGTGCATCCCAATATACTAAGAGCAGTGAAGGGGGCGCATTCCTTGGGTCAACAGGTTTAGAGAAATATGAGATTTTGGTTGGGACTATTGTTGGAGGGTTAAAAAATTGCATATTTTTGTTTTCTTTCTAAATATTGTAATGTGGTGTAAATGTGTATATGGATTCGGCATGGTGTTGTGCACCACAGACGGTGCACAATTGTAGGGGAGGGGGAATGTAACATCCCCACTATAATCCCTAATTTAATTTGTGCATAATCTAGATATGAATGTGGTTATGGCTAAGCAATGTAATATGTGAATGTATTTTATGTTTTTTTTAATAAATAAAATGTGATGCCAACTACAAGGGGTTATGGAAAAAGGTGGGGGTTGGGTTTTCCACAAGAGAAGAGAGTGTCTAAGAGGGGTCCAAGGGGGAAATTAATTATGGGTATTAATTCAACCCATTTTCTTGAATTTTATTATCATTGGGGATAACTTCTAACTTTTTGTTTGAATGTGTGAGAGCCCAATCATTAAACTCGTGTAAGAGGGTGGGTGGGTGTAAGAGTTACATCCCATAGTTATTGGAGAACATGGGGCTGAAGTACAATCAACATTGGGCAGAGTGAGCAGTCAACTGTCTTTGGAAAATAGAGGAAATTTGTATGGGCAGTTACATGCAATTTTTACACATTTTGTTTTACATGAACAACAAGGGGAGAGCAGAGAAAAAGAGCAGTAGAGATAGAGCAAGAAGGCTGGGGGAATTCTGGAGCATCTTGGAGCGTTTTGGAGTTGAATATTGAAAAGTTGGGTTGTCAAGCCTAAAGAGTGAACTCTTGTGTGAGTTGCACTGTAACAACAAGTGTTTGTTGTTGTTGTTGGTAGTTTTCCTAGCAGTGAGTTCCCTTGAGTTCATAGTAGAGATATTCATAGTTAATTGTGTCATAGAGACCCTGATAAACGAATGGAAAACCTGATGGACTGAGAGCAGTGAAGGGGTATGTTCCTTGGGTTGGGCAGGTCAATAGGAAAAGAGTTGGAGGAAATTTTGGATAGTTGTAGGAGAATACAAGTGGGTTGTGGGATAACTGAGTTGTGAGGGGACATTGAGAGACACCCTTTTCTTGTGGATTCCTAGCCCCAATTTGGGGGTGACTTTCTCTTGAGATTTGAAACAACAAGTCTATGGTTGGGAGGAACGTTGTTCCCAAGCAGCCGATTGCATAACTATTTAAAAAATGATAAGAGTTTATTTGTTTTCTTGAGTTAATTTATGAGTTTAACTATTATGTGTTTTACTTTGTGAATGAGAATGAATTACATGTTGTTGTGGTGAATTTATTAGTTGCATTTACATGTTTAACTAATATGGACGATTGCATCAGATTGAATTTCATGGTATTCATAATTTCGCATTTAAATGTATATGTTAGTCAATTTTTAGTGATAATGGTAACGGGATTCCGACGTGGTAATCGAATCATCGCGCGCACTGGGAGATAGTTGTTGGACACAATACACGGTTTGTTGTGCGTGTAGTTGTCTCAGTGATGATGCAAAATTCGTGTATTTTTTAACATGATGCAACTGCTATATAAATTTAGTAAGATGAAAAAATTTGAATTTATGTGTATTTTCTGCAAGCAATGTTCCTCGATTAAGCTAGGGGATGTTACATCTGAGCTCGGGGTTGAGAGTTCCTAATGCCTCAGAGATGATCTCACTCTCTACTACTCTACCTTATTGCAATTTACTTTCTGCATCTTGCCTTTTATAGGAGACCTTTCGGTACTCCCGCTTTATATTGACATCATTGTACTCAATAGTCCCTTTGACCTACTTTTGTGGTCATTAGTCGGACATTAATAAAACTATCTTATCTTATCTTATCTACTATGGAACAATATACAATACAATAGGAATGGAGTTACCCTTCTTTTCTTAGTGTACCAATATTTAACATAGTCTGATATTTGTCCAGAGTTAGGGTTAGGATTTTTGGACCCTCTAGAATCTTCTTGAAAGTCCATACGTGACTAGTTCCACATGTGTGAGTAATGGAAGTTGATGTGGCATCCACTTTGTATCATGGTGGTTATTGGGATAGGTCAACTTGTAGGAGGCATAAATTCATCATATGAACTCCAATCGAGGTGATCTTCATGCCATTGGAAAGCTCTTGATGTGTAGAACAACCTCGAGAGATTGATAATGTTGTTCACAAAATTTTTACCCCCAAAAAAAATTTTTTAAAGCCTCAAACAAGTTCCACAAATTTGTGGACCCAAATCACCAAATTATAACCTGTCCTAAAATGGGCCCTACAAGACAATAACTCCAAATTTTCCACTCGTAAATGTAAGGCACCCAACACCCCAAGTGTCTTTTTAGGGAATGGGGTATTAGAATTTTGCTTTTCCTTATATTATTGAAATCTCTTTTTTTATGGGCGACAGTGTCTTTTGCTCATCAAGAGATTTCCAACGATGGTAATTTTTCCCAAAACTGAGTTCAGGATACAAATTTATGGCCACTTAAAGTTTCTTAGACCTTTGTTGGCCGAAGCCCCCTCACCGCCATGTGGCTCCACATCACCATACTTTTCCACATGGCAATATTATGTCATGACATGTCACTATCTAATGATGATGTGGTTGTTGGTGTGTCATTGCAACCTAGCCCACCGAGCCATTGACTTATCGTCCCCCGACCATTTCACACCCGCCCAATTCGTTTAACATGCCTCCGACATCTCAGGGCCCCGACCCATCAGGATATTAGGATATCGACCCACTAACTTTACCAACACTTTGAACACTCCTCCAAACTTCCTGATACACGATACTCCAAGCATTGGTCCACCAGGATACTAGGGTATTGGGATCTTCTGAAGGAGAAATGTCTCGAGGTCCCGATACTCCGATACTCTGATGCGAAACCCCCTCTCGAGATTTAATAAGGAATCCAATGGTCGAGATCTCTCGACGTTCAGATCCAACAGTTGAGGTTTAAGGTGCCCGCCCAATGGATTTAGTCTTTTGTGGCCCACACTCACTCCTTCGTGAATTAGATGATGACAATTTTCTTCCCTATGAAAGCATGGCGTCCGCGCTAGCATAGTCATGACATGAAATGTGGCTACTAAGCTAAGCTATCACCCTTGACAGGTGGTGCTACCATGTCTAGACACCTGGCAGGACTCATTTCCCTACCATTGCTTGACACATGGGGTGACACGTGACACCCTTGTCGCATCACATATTACCCTCTCAAAGTGCCAAATTAGTGTGACACATGGCATAATCACCATTTGACACATGACCCCCCACAACATAGTTACCAACTTAACGAGAACTCTCCAGAGTTCTCATTTTTCAAAGGTCGCATTTTTTACCCCCATTTCAAAAAATGGTGCTACCGGTAGCACCATTTTTTGAAACGGGGTAAAAAATGGGACCTCTGAAAAACAAGAACTCTACCGATAGCACCTTTGTTTTCTTCCAGTGGTTAAAATTTGGACCCATTTAGACCTATTGCGTTGACAACTTATGTCATTGTGGACAAAGACCTTAAAATTGGCCCTTGAATTGAAAAGTGGTGCTACCAGTAGCACCAATTTTTTTTTGAGTTAAAATTATCACTTAATTGAAACTGTGGCATCAACAATGACTACCATTGTCGATATAAAACTCAAAATCAGCTCCTAAATCATTGCTTAAAAATTATTTTTTTACTCTTTTAAAATTGACATTAAATAAATAAAGAAATTAAAAAAATAAACTAAGAGTTGGTTTTTTAAAAGGTAAAACAAAAAATAACCATTTTTGTTAGAAAAATTGTAACCTTAATTTAATGTTTTTTAAATAAAGACTAAAAACTAAAAAAACTAGGAAAAACAAAACTATTAAAAATGTTTATTTTTTAAGTTAAACAAAAAAACAAAAAAAATATATATAAAAGAAAATTTTAAATAAAAAATTAAAACTAAAAAGGAAGAAAAAACCCCCCAAAAAAAATATAACTAAAGAAAAATTTGGGTGAGTTGTTAACCTGGATGGGCACAGCTGGCAACCCCATATATCCCAATCTGGCACAGCTGGCGAATGTTGAATCATCCGAAGCAAGAGGTGATTTTTTCTCTTAGTTATCCGGAGTCTTGGGTGTTTTCTCTGGGTCAGCACCGGGAACACTCTCATGGTTGGGAGGGGAGGCCAAGACTAGCGAGGTTGTGGAATTTGGGGGCATCGCAAGCGTTGGAGATGCACCTCTCTCTGATCCAAGTTGCATTCCACTTCCTCTGGACCCTGGGGGAACGTACTCTCTTCTTCACAGTGGTTTTTTCTCTATGTCGTCCCCGACAAACATTTCCTGGCCATTTCTTGATCCTATAGTGGCTTCACCATCATGCTTTAATTAGGGAGAGCTGGTGGGTTTATCCAAAATGTTGTCTGAAGTGGTCTTTGAGGATTCGAACTTAGGGTTCGCGAACTGACAGACTTTGGACCAGGGTCCATCTTCAGACTATTTCTTCCCTTATTGGGATCAAGATTTCCTCTCGGATCAGGCATCGAGGGAGTCGGTGGAAGGGTTTATTGCCTTCAATCTACATCCCTCAAACCTCAATGGGTGGGATTCATTTTACAATGGGTAACCTATAGGTAATACACACTTAGCACTCGATCAAGGTTTGGTGGGTGCTCATGGGACTAGGCAAAGGAAAAAGAGCAAGTGCATTGGCTCCTCAAAGGCAGACCCTAATTTCATTATCATAGAATACCTAACTTTGTCTAGGGTGGCAATGATGGTTGATAAAACCATAGTAGGAAGAGCATATGGTCAACATTTTAGTGAGAATACTTTGAAGATCTGGGCTGAGACAAACTGGGGTGTGACCTTCAACCCAAAGCCCAGGATTAGTCAGCTCTCTTGGGGTTGGTTCATGATTATTTTCTCGGAGCCTTCCTAGGCAAGGGTTGTTCTTCAAAAATGTTGGTCTATCGATTCCTCTATGATCCTATTGAAGTTATGGAACCCCACTTTTGATGCAACATGTGAGCACTTGGATTCCATCCCAATTTGGGTGCAATTGTCGGGCCTCCCTCCTCACCTATGGACCGATAAGTGCTTCCAATCTATTGGGAATTTTCTGGGGGAGTATATGGACGTCGATATGGGATTCATAGAATCAGGGGAGATGTCGGTGGCAAGGATTCTAGTCCCATTGAATATTCAGGAAGGTCTTCGTGAGTTCCTTAATTTAATTAACTTGAAAGGTCTAGGGTTCAAATACTAGACTATGAAGGGGTGCATTTTCGGTGTAGGAGATTCCATGAATATGGGCATGTTTTTATAAACTGTCAAAATCCCTCGCGGGGATGCTATAACAGTGGACCCGCTTTTGCGAACAGGCTTGATCAGGGGCAACAAAAGGAAGTTGGAACCAACTCTCCCTCCATGGTGTCGGCTTCATAGGGTACCCCAACATGTGATCTGGTAGAGTCCCCAAACATAATGGTTGACGGGTCAGTTGTTCTGGAGGGGAATTATTTGGCTTTGGTTCCGGCCTCAGGGGATGTGGTGAGCACATAGATCATCCCAGAGGTAGCCTCTCAGCAATTGATCAACAATATATTGGGTATGCACCTCTCTATTTCCAGTCCAGTTAATGGATTGAATAAAGCTTTTAATTTTATTATGGTGGACTGTAACCACTCACTTCGGGATCTCCCTTTCCCAAATAATGTTGCACTACGCCCTTTCTTCAATTTATCACTTTCCCTTTTTCCGTTATTGGTCGACTACACTCTCTGCCTGGACTCACCTCCTGGATCCCCAACTTCCTAGACATCGGAGGAATCCTCCTCTGATGGATCTGAGGACTCGACTATATGTTTCCAACTTCGTAATAGATCAATTTCCATTCCCACAATAGATAATAGAGGCATGGGCCCTAACCCAGAGATTATGAAGACTAAAAAGGGTCACAGAAGAAATTCACACCTTTCCAAGGCACAATCCCATGCTTTGGTTGATATTGCTTCTGGTCGACAATGGTCACTTCTAGGGGAACTTAGAGTAGAAAAATCCCCAACAAGGGTGCCCCCGTGAAACTCCTCACCTATAATTGTAGGGGTCTGGCGAGCCCACAAAAGAAATATGCTCTGAAGTGGCTGGTAACATTACACCAGCCTAATGTAGTACTTTTTCAAGAAACCTTAGCAGATGAATTCACGACCACCAAGATACTAAATTCTCTTCTCCCGGGTTGGAATTTTCTAGGGATGGATGCCCGGGGTAGGTTGGGTGGTCTTGTTTTCGGCTGGAGATCTAGGAGTATTAATGTTTTGAACTCATGGGATTTGGACTCTTGCTTGGGGGGGGAATTTATGATGGAAGGAGTTGGTATGGAGGTCAAAATAATCAATGTTTATGGACCTCATTCAGATCGGATCACATTTTGAGAATCCCTGTTGGGTAAAGAATCTAATTATTGGAGGTGATTTCACTTTCTCACCGGGGGAAGATGAGACTTAGGGCCCCTCAACCCACCCTAAAAATCAAGCAACATTCTTCAACAATCTATTATCTTCCAAAGGACTTATTGATATAGCTCCCCTAAAGCTACTACCCACCTGGAGGAATATGAGAGTAGGGGAGGCTCATGTTTCCAAGAGGTTAGACCGCTTCTTGATTTCATAAAATTTGGTGATGCTTCCATTTCAATTTTGACAATGGATTGGGAGTGGAGGTGAATCGGACCACTCTCAGTTTGGTTTGAATTTGAAGGTGGTCCCCAAAATCCCGCCTCACCTTTTAAATTCAACTCTTCCTGGTTATTGGATGAGGGTTTTCAGAAGTTGTTCAAGTCTAACTGGATTGGATTAAGGGATTTTGAGGGTATCCCGACTACCTTCCAATTTGCAGCAAATCTTAGAAGAATAAAAAAGTTGTCCATCCTGTGGGAAAATTCAAAACAGAGAGAAGAGGAGCAGGAACTCCAAAGTATAAAGGTTCAATTGGAACTGATCTATCAAGATTCAAATTATGGATTCATCTCAGACTCCTCTAGAGACAATCTGAAAAGGATCGAGGCAAGGCATAGACAACCGTTAGAGGATCAAGAAGCAGCTTGGAGGCTAAAAAGTAGAGCAATTTGGCTTGAGAACGATGATGAGAATACAAAAAAATTTCAAGCATGCGTAAAGGGGCAGAAAGCAGCCAACACAATTTGGAGTTTAAAGGATCAAAAGGGGGGTCCAGTGGTATTTGCAAGGGAAGGGGCACAAAGGGAAAAAAAGAAGGAACAATGGGAGAGAGGCAAAGGTGATGTCCCACTCCTAGATGTGTTGTTCCGATCTTTGCTTGTGTTCCTACATACAAGTGGTATTTTTTCATTCTATGATGTTTCTACTAATGAGTGAGTGTCATTTGCACGTGTTCCAAAAAGATAAGCATCTGAGCCAGTTTAAGTACCAGTCCCAGCAATTGAAACAGCTGCATCAGAATCAGCAGCAGGAGAGGGGGCCATAGCACTAGCAGGGGGGCCAACTAATCAGGCAGTAACATATATAAGTCCATGCTCATGCACCCTTACCCTTTACCTGCTATGCCTGGAAGGATTCCTCTAATGAGGCAGTAACGGATAGAAAAATGAGGACTAAGAATGTAGGCAACACCCGAGACACCAACGCTTATCTATACTATAGGGGGTTCATGTTCCCCTTGGGTTCCATTCTATAGGGGGTTTATGTTCGCTCCCAGTAGCGCCGTAATAAGGCATCAATGACGACAACGTATTCCTCCTCGCTGAGCTAAGGCTAACTAGATGGGGTAACTATGCATGCCCTAAGCTCCCGCCTTTACTGGAGATCTTGTCTGGTTGTCCTTTCAATCAATCTCCTTGCTTCCATCCACTTCTCGAGCCCTGCTGAATATACTTTTTCGGGTCTATTGTATGGTTCCTTGCTACTATACTATGACTTAGGTGGATTGGATGCTTTGAGGGGGTTCAGGGTTGGATAACTGCATAATTCAAATCAATATCTTTCCTTCTAGCGGTTACTTACGTGAGGCGAGGAAGTAAGGTAACATCAACGGATTGTAGGGGAAGGCAGTACGTAGCGAGCCCACTGGCCATGGTTGATATAACACAATCCTTTGATCGCGTCCTTTGAGGTAGATCAGTATTGATCAGTATAAGACGTAATTACGCTTTAGCAAAGACAGACACAACTCCATAGATGTTTCTTACCGTACTTCTATTTCTTCCCCTCAAAGAGCATAGCGAAGGGTTGGGATAACCCTCTATTTATTCCCCGCTTAGCTAGAAGGCAGCTTTGCTTGGTTTGTGATAACCTTAGGGATTTTTTCACCCATCACTAAAGTGACCAAGGTATAACCTTAAATATCTATGAACAAAGAAAGGATTACGAACCGGCCCCCTTCAATTTCAATCCTCTATGGCTACAATCTGAAGGAGCATGGACAACAATCGAGCAAGCCTAGCCCACGGGGATCACCATCATTTGTCTGGGAACAAAAACTCAAATCAGTGAAGCGTAGCCTACGTCTCTAGGCTAAATCCTCCTACATCTCTCCATCAAAAGCAAGGAAAACATGTAAAGAGAAACTCCAGAACCTACAATGCCAAATGGAAGATGAAGTATACACAAAGGACCTCCAACTCCAAGAACAAGCTCTTGCAATGGAACTGCTCACTCAAATCTCAAAAGGAGGAAAAGGAACACTGAAGACTAAAATAACATAGCCTCTGGCTCAAATATGGAGATAGAAAAACAAAGTTTTTCCACAAGAAAACTAAAGGCCGCAGAGTTAGAAATCATGTAGCCAGCTTTGAAAAGCTTCCGAGAACAACCCATGATCACTTCTCAGCCTTGTACACTGAAGGACATGTAGCTTACTCTTTGGCAGTAGAGAAAATGCTAGATAATATTGAAAAGCTTATTACAGAATAAGAGAATTGAAAGTTGCTTCTCCTGCTCACAGAGAAAGAAATCGAGGAGTCCCTCTAGGCGATGGAGACAGACAAATCCCTCTAGTCGGATGGGTTAACACCCCATTTTGACAAAGTTTGGTGGAATATTCTTTATTAAAGATGATTTGAAAAGATTGCTAGAAAGTTCTGAAGTCAAACTGTGGGTTGGAGGGGTGATCAACTCATCCTTCCTTGCTCTCATTCTGAAAGAATAAAATCCCATCTCCTTTTAGAGGTTCAAGCTGATTTCGCTTTGCAATGTCTTTTATAAGGTGTTTACAAAAAGAATATCAATACAAAGAAGCCCCCTCCTTCACACCCTCATCTCACCGGAACAAGGAGGGTTTCTTTCAGGCCAACAAATCAATGAGAATATAATCATCATCCAAGAAGCAGTACACTCCAACAGCCAAGTGAAGGAGAAAGGACTAGTAATCAAGTTGGACATGGCAAATGCTTTCAACAAAGTAAGACATTCATTCTTGCACAAGGTCCTGGAAAAATTTGGCTTCCATTCGCACTTCATTCAATGGATTCAGGCATGCATGGGAGGACCCTAGATTGCCTCGTTGGTCAATTGGAGACCTGCAAAGTTTGTGGGGGGATCCGGAGGTACGCCAAGGCTGCCCTCTTTCCCGCACTCTACATGTTCATGGCAGAGGCTTTGGGCGGGCTTTGGAATTCGCCAGGATATCAGAGATACATCTAGGAATAAGGATAGTCAGGGGTGTAAAGGCAGTGAACACCACACAATTCATTGATGATACATTATTTATTGGGGGAGCGTCGGTGCAAATTGCCACAAGATTCAAGTCCATCCTAGACCACTATTTAGATGCCTCAATAAAAATGGTAAACAAAGCAAAGTGTAAAGTATATGGTTGGAATGTGCTAGCCCAGATTATAGCTCTAATCGTGAGATCTCTAGAATTTACAGCAAATCATCAGATCTTCAAATATATAAGGGTCCCGATTGCCAAATCTCCCCTCTCATTGACAAGTTGATAGCCGATTCTTGCCAAGGTCAAATATAAAATGACAAACTGCTTTCCACTAGCTAAATCTTCATGGCAGGTTATTACTTATATAATTTGTTTTGTCTACTCTTTTTCTTTACATGTGCTTCTCTCTGTTAGCCTCCTCCAATTTCAATTAAGCAACATTAAAAGCCATAAGATATTGTCTTTGGCAAGGAAGCAAAATCGACCGAAAGAAATTCCATCTAGCTAGTTGGTAATTAGTAAGACTGCCTCTTGCAAATGGAGGATTGACGATCCGAGATCCTACTCTTATGAACCTAGCACTGGGGGATAAATTGGTCTATAGGATCGTTCATGGGAAGGTGGAAAGGTAGAAATATGTAATCAGAGTCAAATATTTTCAAGTTGCCTCTTGAAAGAGTTGTTTAGACGTCCCCTTATCAGACTCCTTGAACTCACCCGAATTGGCAACTCATCACATGCACAACTCCCCTGATCTCCTTTCTCTCTTGGAAGCCTGGCAATGGAGCTCATATAAACGTTTGGGATCAAAGCATCATGGGAAATCTTCCTTTCTCACAAATTATTGGACTGCCCTTCTAAGACCCTGGCTAGCAGACCGAGGCATTGAATCTGTTTTTTATCTATCCATATGAGAGCATTAAACTCCGCAAAATTGGAAAAGCTGGAAACATCTTTTCCCCCCACCACCTCTCACCAAGCCATTGGATACTTTTCTTAGCTTATTAAAAGGCTCTACCCCTATTGATGCCACAAGTGAACATGAACAAGCATGGGGACAAAAGGGTAGCGAATATACAATCTGTTAAGGATACAAATGGTTGCTTGAGCAACAAAATTTGCAATCAATATACAAAATATGGATGGTGAGAAGACAAAATAATGTTTGGAGGATGTGTTATGATTACAGAGATCTAAAAAAAATCACCATCAAGGAGAAATTACCTATTCCAAATATTGATTAGCTATTAGATGAGCTTCATGGCGTGTCTTATTTCACAAAGTTAGTGCCCTCCATGCTTCTTCTATTCTGGCAAGGGCATCTGTGACCACATGGTCCTTCCCTTTTTTATCTTATTGAAAAATAAAACCCTTGATTTTGGCTACCCATTTTTGTTGCTCTTCTGACGACAATCTTTGCTTAGCACTCTGATAATACCATGACTACAACCTCTTCCCATACCCCTAAAGTAGTCCCTCTCAAAAACCCTACTGTTCCCGATCCCTCCTTGCTATTAATGATGTAAGGACTTTCATCTCGATTAGTTGATCTACTTTTCACTCATAATTGTCAGATTAAAGATTAACTGGCCACTCTCATTCTTTATAATGACAGTAAAAAGAACCTTATTTCCCAAGATTTTGTGGTGCGTCTTCAAATGCAAAGGAGCTATCGAGATTACATATGAAATAAACGACCAAAAATCGGAATTATGTATTAAATGCACGAATGCGGCGGATATTGGTGTGGTGGATGATTGATCCATAGGAATGATTGGTGAATGGAAGAAATCAGTAGAAAACAACGGTGCAGAACGATCTTGCAAACGGACCCTGAATGAAAGGGAATTTATTGCTCACCTGACCTGGGAGGGTTTATGAAGCTAGCCCAGCCTCTACTGGAAATAAGGTACTTAAATAAGGCCCTATCGGGCTCTTTATAAGCCAAGGCCCTAAATCATGTCCTTAAGTAAGGGCTTTTCCATGGCTGGTGCCCGGAGCCAAGTTTCGGAGCCTGGGATGGGACTTAGACATAAATCCACTAGAAATGTCATGGGTGTAACATATGCTACATTAACAATGGCTTTACTTTCTTTCCCTCACCTTAGAGGGAAAGCCAAGGTTTGGAGCCAAGGCCTTTTACGGAGCCAAGCCTAGCCCTATAAGAGCCCTAGCTCACAGGAGGGGAGGTTGCTAACACTCTATCCAACCCTATCTGAAATTCCCTTGTTAAAGTAGCCGACAAATCATCGACAACAGGGAGTGAGGGTTAAATCACTCGGGCATCACTTCATCCATATCCTAGGGTGAAGGCAGTAGTAAGTAAAGGATAGAACCAGGTGAATAGCATGGTCGTAGTAAGTAAAGGGTTCATACATAGATGGTGTACCCTACTGATCTAATTCCAAGCTTCAGTGAGAGGTTGGGCAGCACTCTGTTGCTGTTGGGTGAAGGCAGTAAGATAAGGGTAAGGTTGGTCGGTTGAATCTCGTTCCAATAAGGTATAGTGCAGTAGCCAGTAAGCGATGAATTCAAGTGGTATAGGTAGAAGGCATGTGCTAGGTCTTCAAGTGGGAAGGTCTATGTCTTTGCAGTAGGTTTTAATAGATTTAGAGTCTAATCGGCAATGAAGGCTCAGTCGTACCACCAATAGTTCATACATGGTACTACCCATAATAATGAATAAGGGAAGAGGGGGGTAGTAGGGTAACGAGTTCATAGCATACTTCTTATCTTCTGGCTCTTATTCTTGGCTTTAGCAATGGGAGGCTCTCCATCAACTAGGGAGGCAGTAATTGAAAGTTCTGGTAGAACAGGTGGTTACAGGCAAGGTCACTTCTTTCAAAGGGCTCACGAACATGGGTAAAACCCACTTGCAGTCTTTATTCAAAGCGGACAAACGTGTGAACATAGTGGACATTACAAGATTGGTATTATACTTTCCTAACTTTGTGGATGAATAAGGGAACCGAGAACTCTATGTGGAAGTCACTAAAGCATAACTAAAAGAAACTCTTCATAGCTTCCAGAAAATAAAATTCCAGGCCCAGACGGTTGGCAATTGAATTCTACAAGGGTTTTTTTGACCTTATTGGAGGAGATTTACTAAAAGTCATTGAGGAATCTAGAACCAATGGAAGAATTCACAATCCTTTCAACTCCACTTTTATTTCCCTAATTCCTAAGGTGGATAACCCTTAGTCTTTTGATGACTTCATGCCAATTTCACTCTGCAATTATATTTACTAAATTATTGCCAAGATCATAGCTCGGCGGTTGAAGCCAATACTTTCATAAGCCATTTTCAAAGAACAATTTGGGTTTCTTGAAGGGTGTCAGATTCATGAGGCAGTAGGGGTAGCCCAGGAAGGCCTGCATAGCCTAAATACAACAAGAGCAAAGGGGAATATTCTAAATATTGATCTGTCAAAAGCTTATGATCGGGTGGATTGGTCATACATCCGGCTCTTACTTACTCATCTTGGATTCGAGGTCCCCTTCATAAAGTGGGTGATGGCATGTATAACTTCGGTATCTTTTGCAGTCCTTATCAACGGGGTTGCATCCCCCTTCTTCATTTCATAAAGGGGCCTTCGTCAAGGATGCCCTATGTCCCCTCTCCTTTTCCTATTGGTAGCTGAGGGCCTGAGTAAGGCCATTGAAAATGCATTCAAATTAGGGGATTTTCAAGGAATTCAGGTCGTCCCTAGAATGAGGATCATCATCTCCTATTTGTGGATGACGTTCTTATTTTTTGTAGTGGTAAGGTTGGGGATGCAATAATACTAGAGGAAATACTTTCCCTCTTCCACTCGACTACAGGGATGCAAATAAATGTTCAAAAATCCACCCTCATTATTTCAGAGATGGAAAGAGAGGAAGTGGCCACCTATAGGAGACTATTTCCTTACTCAGTACAAGATATCTCAGAAGGCATAAAATACCTGGGGTTTCAGTTGAATCCAAACAACTACCCAAAAGAAGATTGGAAATGGTTACTGAAAAAATTGGAGAAAAGGTTAAGTGGTTGGAGCTTCAGGTGGTTGTCTAGAGCAGGTAGACTCACACTAACCAAATCTGTCCTGGAAGCCATTCCATTATACTGTATGTCTCTGGCCTGGATTCCAAAGGGCATATTAGAGATGATAAGGAAGACTTGTTCTCGGTTTATTTGGTCGATATCAGGGGATAAATTTACTCAACCCTAGGCTAAATGGGAACGCATATCGCGGCCAAAAGCCTTAGGAGGTTGGGGACTCAAAAACATTTTTCCGTTCTCCAAGGCCTTGGCGGAAAATGCATGTTGGCGTATTATATCAATCACCAGTCTATGGACGTTGGTGGTTTCACAAAAATACATCTTCCCGGATTCATTGGAAGATCGGATTCATTCACCAAACAAGACAACATGTCAATGCTCGATTGTTTGGAAAGCCATGATATCATCCTTTCCAATGGTAGGGGAGAGCCTGGCATGGAGGGTAGGTAAAGGAAATCACATTCGCATGGGTGCAGATCCCTAGCCTGGTAGTGGTCTCTCTCATATTTTACCAGGTGATCTAATTATCCAGCTTCATAAGCATGACATCACCTTTCTCTCCAACCTTGTTGACCCCCCCTCAACTACACTCTAGAACCAAGGTTGGAGAAGTGTTATATCTCTGGGATTAAATGGTAATAATGTTGTCTTATTGGAAAACTATATTTCATCTCTCCAAAGTGGACACATCATGCTATCAGACAGGGAAGATGAATTAGTATGGAAAAAGGATCCTCTTGGTTCCTACACTCCAAAATTTGGCTACATAGATTTGAATATGGAACTTTTTCAGCAAAATCCCAGTTGGTGGTGGCGGGGACTATAGAAGCTAAAATGCGCCCAAAAAGCCAAAATATTCATGTGGGCGGTTCTAAATGAAAAAATCCCAACTTGGGACAATTTGAGTAAGCGTCAAATAGAAGGACCAGGTAGATGCCCACCTTGCCAAAATAGTAAGGAATCCACTCTCCATATTCTCATCTCATGTCCCTTCTCTAAGAGAGTATAGACCGAAACTTCCACAAACCTCAAGCAAAGATGTGTTTGGGATGGAAACTCATTGGAACTAGCATGGAAGGCTTGTATTAGAGATCCAATCCACAAGGAAATAAAATATCTTCCTCTCTTGATTAGCTGGGGGCATTTGGATGGCCATGAATGTAGTAATATTCAAAGAAAATCCTATATTCCAGAGGTAATTGCAGCCCAAAGTTTATCCATCTTATCTCACTTCCCATAGTCAAAAGAAGCTCTGACATTGCAGTTAAGGCAACCAAAAGTCATTAACACTTCAAAACCATGGGCATTCTTTGATGGATCCTCTCAGAACTCCACTTGCGAGGGGGAGTAGTTCTCCACCTAACAGAAAACCATTATTTCCATATAAAAATGGGGTTGGGTCGGGGTGCAAACAACTATGTTGAACTTTTGGCCCTGAAATTGTTACTTCTTTATGCCAGAGAAGAAGATATTCAAATATTCAAATATTTGGTGATTCTATGAATGTCATCAATTGGGCAAGAAAACATCAAATTTGTCACAACATATTTTTTATACCTATCCTAGAGAATATATTTTGTTTGTTGGATGCATTTGATTCGTTGGTTATCTCCCATGTATACAAGGACAGGAACACGATAACAGATTATTTGTCCAAAGCAGGTTTGCAACTCACACTGGGACAATGGCACTTCACAAAGCATAAAGGGGAGGACTCTAATGCCTTTTATCATCGGCCGTTTATAGAAGAACATGGACAATCTTGGACTTAAAGAACAGACGTAAAGATTTGTATATTTCTCTTTTCATGATCGGCACTTTTTGGGCACTATTTGTGGGAGTATCTTTTTTCATCGATTTTGAGGTCTTCTAAGTTCCAAGATATCTGCATACAACAACTATTAGATCTAGGACGAACGCTAAAATATCTCTTCAGCACTACATCTATAAGACAATTGTCAACAGTTTATATCGACACTCTTTATGAAAGCATTAAAACCTTTTGTGTTTTATGTAGCATTTTATTTACCATGTATATATCCGACTATAACCCTACAAAATGTATTGCACCTTGTTCTGGGTGAGGAATTTTTTAAGCATAATGTCATGCCAAGCATATACTTGCTCATGATAGCTAGAGTTTATAGTGGTCCCCTTTTTTTGATACGAGCCGAGCCTTTTTACTCTAGCCAAAAATGCACATAGCTGGTGTGATGTGCTCATTGAAGCACCTACAAAATGTAATTTTGTCTCTCCAAAGAAATAAAATTATGCTTTTTTTGGAGGAAAAAAAAAAGCTAAAGAAAAATTTGGAAAAATAAAAATAAATAAATAAACAATTTTTTTCAAAAAAACTTAAAGAAATAGAAAAATTT
>SNQJ01S0078528.1:0-11144 GCA_010110895.2 Picea sitchensis
ACTCCTATTTATACTAAAAAGAAGCATCTAGAGGAAGATCCTTCTAGAAGCAGAAGCTTCTATTAGGTCTTCTTACATCCGCCTTATTCTATTTTATTGAAAGGCCTTATTAATATTGACCTTTATTACATCTGAATACATTGTTCTACGTATGTGCGGATTAGGACCCTAACAAAGTCACAAAATCGTGCTTGGGAAGTAACAAATTGTATCTTTTTTCTCTCCTGTCATCCATCAATATCATATGTCAAATATTTAAAGCTTTGCAAGGAAACCTCCTTCCTTCCCAATTCATACTCATCACTTACATGGATGCATTTGCTTATTAATGTCATTCCACTGCACCTAGGGAATGTCCCATATAAGAATGCATTTTAATAAAATGTAAAACCCTTTGGCCTTGTACACAAGATGCTGTGAATAAAGTCTCTAGATGACAACGACGAAAATATAACTGGGAATTCCTGCAAAAGGGTGTTGTGAAAAACACGAAAAAATATGTGTATGTGTGTGTGTGTGTGTGTTTGTCATAATAATAACCGTACTCAATGTGATATCTACAACAACACGTGTTATGAATTGTTTTTATTAGAACATACCAAGGCTTGCATTTATGGAAAAATATTTGGCTTAAGTTAAGTGCACTATGTACTTTTCTGAATCTCTCATACAATTATTTCTATGTAATTTCAAGATAGCATTTAATATGGGGTTCATGGTCCCTAGATCCCCTTCTCAATTTTAGTACATCTTTTTAGTTGGAAGAGGGACTTGTGTTATCATGTCATAAATCTTGAACTAGTCGCTTAATCGCTCCAATTAAAATCATGTCAGAATGAGGTATCCTTCCAGTGAAGGCCCACAAATATGTTGGGGCACCTGTGATGAGGCTATCTCATCTATGATAATACTTTATAAGGGTTTTGACATTGCATTTCAAAAGGTGAGAGGTTTGTTGTAGAAAACAATGTTTTCTTGTAATCTTGCTAACAATTAACTGGGACAAGACACATTGGGATGCATTGTGGTCTTTAGAATGAGACTTCTTATCAATTATTTGAAAATCATCTACAAGGTTTTGTACTATATGATGAATTTTTTGTACACTTTTGAATGTTTTAATGCCTAAAATTCTCCTAACAACAGTCAAAATTCTATATTTTAACAAAGATAAAAATAATTGACATTTAGAAGCATTGAAATTTCATTCAACATATTCTTGAATTATTTTATAAGAGTGATACCAAATAGTACGGTTAGGTAACTTACCTTCAAGTGATTCTAGACCACTTTCATTGACCTGAACGCATTTAGGAGTTCTTCGCCACACATTGCTCAATATAGGTAGGGACGATGAACCCCTATTATGGGACTCTTGACCTCCCTGTTGTGGAGTTAGAAATGTTGCAGTTCTTTCCCCTTCAATCACTGATGGATCAATTATGGGAGGAGAGTGCACATGGGATTGTCTAGTTTCTGGAACATTTGACTGTCTAACAAGATATTGCACCACATGACCTTCTTAACCATAATGTTGTATACCAGTTTCTTTTCTAATTTCATCTGTTGTATAATCATCTCCAAGAAAATCCTCCATCATCTAGTTATCCAAAAAAAAAAATCTTGATGAGATATTGTTTGGTTTTTTTATCTAATGAACTCTTGCACTTTGCTTCTAGTGATGGAGGAGAAACAATAGCAACATCTATTCTTCTATAAATTGGATTTCCCTCATGTCAAAGCCTATGCTTTGACATACATAATTTTTCTTTTTCTCTTTCTTCTTCTACCTTTTCGATCGATTTATTTTTTTTAGAGGACTTTCTTTGTCGAATCTAATGGTTCCCCATATTTAAATATAATAATTGGCTTCCAAGCACCCACCACAAATTTTTATTTGTATTATGTAATAAGGAACAACCAAGTAGAGAAATTTGTTTTTGTATTACAAAAGAAGAAACATCTAATAATTCCAATTCCAATTCCAATGGCACTTGGAAAAATTTGTATTCCAATTCCAATAAGACACAAGAAGATACAAATAAAAATTCCCATTGCACTTGGAAAAATTTCTCTTCCAAGTCAAAGAAGAAACAAGAAGATACAAACAACAATTCCAATCACACTTTGAAAAATTTGTCTTCCAATTCCAAGAAGATACAAACAACAATTCCAATTGCACTTGGACAAATTTTTCTTCCAATTCCAAGAAGACACAATTAGATACAAACAACAATTCCAATTGCACTTGACAAAGTTGTCTTCCAAATTTTCCTGCAATAGTCTGGAAATAGCAAAAAAGTCTTTGTGAATCTAACAAGAACACTAAAAAAAATAAAACATGTATGTGCAGGATGATTTTTTCTGAAGTTGTCGTGCTTTTTATTGACCATGAGATAGATGAGGTGGGGTTTTCTTGGCACTAAACAATTCCCAGCAGGAGTGTGCACGTGTTCGTAGAACACATGTGCATTAAAGCTCATGTGCATTCTAGAAATGTTTGTGCATTCCTGTTGAGTATAAACGACCAACTCAGTCAAGTCATGGGAGCATGTGCATGCTATTAATGCAACAAATATATCATTTAATATCCACCAAACCTTTTTATGAATAAAAATTTATATGGGTATGGGGACAACTAAGGCCTAATGGGTTAGAATTGAAAATGTTTTAAAGGATATACCAATGTTTATAGAACTAACATGTGGTTGATGTGGGTGCAAGGGTTGTACACAAGGTATATGCATAGTGCACTTAGGGATCGAGTTAATATGGGATTAAGCATTGTGTATAAGTTATTCCTAGGCTTAGATGGATCTAGGGGGGTCTATTTCATTGTCTACATCAAGCTCTAGGTCAACGTCTACATCTAGATCTAGCTCTATGTGGTGGTCTAGGTCATGGTCTACGTTAAGCTCTCCGTCTGGTGACAATATATTTGAAGGAATGGAACCTACTAAAATTGACATTATGAACATTTGGAGGCTTATAGATTATGAGATTGCAGTGAAACCAAATTGAAAGGACTGTTTGGAGGTAGAGAGGTAGTGATATTGCAATGAACTATTTGGAGGCCTATACATCATGAGATTGCATTACACCCGAGTTCAAATGACCATTAGAGGCGGAAATATGTGAGATTGCAGAGCACCCTTTGGAGTGTCGGATCGAACCAGATTATGATTAGGGTTATATTCTATGTTTTCTGGGAAGGGGTGGAGATAAAAAATGCATTGCAAAGAGAACAACATTTGCATTCATTTCATTTACAAATTTTCTTTTGCAGTTTGTTTTCTTTGCTGATATGAATTTACTTGAGGCTAGCATAGTAGGTATGAGATTTTGTTTCATGAATCTACAAAGTAATATTATTTATGTGAGTGGATTAATCAATATCTGTGTGCNGGCTATGCATATTTCAAATATATAATTTTTTTTAAAGATTATTATTGTTTATTGTTTTTAATCTATTTCTGTCTTCGCATGTATCAAAATCCTAGAATACATACCTTTCTTATTTCTACTGTAACTTTTTTTCATCTTAACCATTACTCAAATGAGTTATATGCGGCACAAGATGACACCTATACCTATGATCTAAAAAAAATGTTTTAATCATTTTAAGACCCTTTTAGCCTATATGAACAAAAGACATGGTAATTTCAGGCATATGTTGACTTTGATAATTTAAAAAAAATATTAAATTAATATCAAAAATTTCCAAAAAATACACGAAACAACAAAAATGGGTTCTCTACAAGCATGATTTTTTTTGGAACGAAATTCCATCGTTAAGACACTCAACACCTAGACGAAAGAAAACATATACCTTATATTTTGTTGGAAAAATAAGATACCATTTTTAGAAAAAAATAAAATTTGACCTAGTGATTCACAATGTCTATGAATAAAAGTTGTATATTCAGAAAGCTAATTCAATTTCCTGTGTTTCATCTTCTTACACCATATTCAAATTCATTGTAAAATTACCTTGAATAATCCCTCCAAGTTAAAATATTAATGTTTTTCCAAGTTTTCATTGCCACCAACGAATCATGAGAGACCATCATTAGCTTGCACTCACTGTAAACTAAGACAACTACTTAACTAATTGATTTTTTTTTATCAAATGTTGAATCACTAGAATATGTTTTTTTTTCCTTTTTATCAACTTTTACATCCGTTCTATATAAATCAAAAGAACTTGTCTTACTAGAAGCAACCCAATTTCTTTCCAAGGAAAAAGATAAAATATAAGTGGTGGTCAAGTTAGGTGGACTCTTTCCTCTTAACAGAAATTTATTAAAAACATCCTGTTGGTGAAATTATATGTTCAATATATTTCCAATCATGAATTATCGACTGGGATTCATAATCAAGAGAGTTGTTGCACTATATGTGCCGGAAGTAGGTAATCTAACTAAATCTGATGAGTATATCATAAAGAAGAAACATTTGAAACTCGATACTCTTTCTTTCACATAGTTTTAAAAATTTATAAATAAAAACTTGCAAACAAAATCTTAACAATCATGCATTCAAAATATCTTTCTCAAGTAATGACTTGTGCATTTACAATATCATGAAATGGAAAAATGGACTTTGACTCAATCATTTATAGCTACTACTCTTAACAACAACTAGCAAGCAAATCCAGGCACACTTCGACGATAATAAACAAAAAAAAACACTCATAACACAATCAAAGTTTGGAAAGGACTTGTATCCCTACGCATGAAACATTACACAATACACTCCATTATTGGTTCATGTAGATGAGAGATGGACCATGGGTTGTTCCTGCACTTACTTCAGACAACACAAATATTGAAGATTCTAAAATCAAAAAATGATAATTGCATATCTAACAATCATGGACATCGACATAATTTTTGTCAACTAAATCTCACATTGCAAAAACAAATATGGAATCATATAATGTGATTAATATAAACTATTCATTCACACTTATCCAAAAATCAACAAATATCTATTCATAAATCTACGTTGTTCTCAGGAAAGATTACTCACTTAGAATTGTTTACAATACATAATTGTTCTACTCACGCACACACAAACTAGCTCAAATCCATACACAAACAAATACAAGGAGACTTACCTTGGTTGGGGCGGTGGGCCCTTGCTGTACCAACAAGGTAGCTCTAGGAGATTATAGAACACACACTTTAATCATATCCATGAATTTCAAAGGTTGAACTTCATATTACTTTAATTGACAGGTCTACAGTAATTCAAAACTAAGTTTATCATCATCAAAATATATTCAAGGTATCCCTCCTTCGAGCATCTAGACAACTGCTTCTTAAAGAATGTCAACTGTTACAACCAAAGTCTGAAGATAATATCAATTTAAAAAAAAAAATATTACAATTGGTTATCAAATTGTATCTCATGGAAAGAGCTTCATCCTCATGAAACGAAGTGCATGAGTGATGAATAGTATCATAGTCTATCATGGTCTTCAAATGAACCAAATATGCTTCCATCTAACTAGGTTTTTGGAGCCATCACCAACGTACTCGTTCAAAACATCAATTCTGTAGAAGCGGATCTAGTACCAGGCTAACATAATAAAATATATTGGTACCAGATCAACATGGAGTTGGATACCAGAATAGACAGAGTACCAGACCAAGATAGTTGCAATATTGTAGTACTAGAATAGGCAGAGTGTTGGACAAACTGATAGCAACGCGACCCCTTCACCACCCGCAGGTCAGAAGGTCCACGCGCGCACACAGGATCTTCTCTTCCCTTGGCCCGAAGAACTGAAAACGTTCCTCTATTTCCCTATCAGGAAATATTCACCCACAAAAATCTCTGCGCGATTCCCCTCTCTTTACTTATCGAGGAATCGGACTTCGCGACTTTGCGATGTCAAAGGTCGATCACTGGGCTCTCGAATCCCCAAGACCCGATGGCCAGTCAACACTGACTTTTCTCTTTCCTCTATCGAAAATTTCCCTATCACGATTTCAGTGCTCACGATACCAAGAAACTCATCTTACTGACTCCCGATGCCCGATACGCCGAAGCTCTGACGCACACGTGCGAGTTGATTTTTCCACTTCCCATCACTTCTATCGGGATTTCAGACTTCGCGGGATCGCGAATCCTAACGCCCAATGTTTCAGGACTTTACTTTCCCCGAACTCCGATACGACGTGCCACCTATCCTCCACTAACTTCCTGTGGCCCCACACACTGTCCTTCGACTGTCAGGATATCGCGTATCGTGATATCATGATTCCTGTTGCAATAATTGGGAGCTTCGACTCACGAAACCCCGATCCACGATATGCGTGTGATTCCAATGATCCTCGTGGTCCTGATCAACGGCTCCGCCCCTCCTGAGCTTTATATCTTCCAGGAATACCGGTGATATATTTCCATGCACCTTCGGGAGATCTAACGACCCACAGGATGTCGTGAAATCTCCTCAGAGAATTTCGACCGTCTATTTCTTCCAATGAAACTCATGGAACAACTAAGTGTCCCTCTCCACAAAACTCGTTCACCTGCTCACAAACCTGCGACACCTCTTGCCAACCTTCAAGGCACAATTTCACTGCACTGTCTTTCGACAAATTCAAAGGCCTATCCTTCCTGAGATTTTCACGGCTTTCAAGTCCTCAGAAATATACTTTGCATGCACTCCTTGCGGCAAACCTCCAACCACGTCTGAATGTTGGAGTCTTCGACTCTACGCACACTTGCGGCAACAATCCTTCAAAGACTCACTCAGGTTCGCAACCCTGAGACTTTTACCTGGCCTGCACACTCCTTGCACGGCTCCTGTGCCCTACCGCACCTTCTCGGATGAATGAGAACAAAAGTTGTCTCTATCTGAACCCTGTGTCAACGCACTCCTTACGGACTCTTCAACTGCACTCCTTCCAGGAATTCTCTGGCTCAAGTAGAGAAACAATTGAAACTCATTTCCTCTTCCTCTCATATTTCAAACTTAAACATGAAATCANACTCAGGTTCGCAACCCTGAGACTTTTACCTGGCCTGCACACTCCTTGCACGGCTCCTGTGCCCTACCGCACCTTCTCGGATGAATGAGAACAAAATTTGTCTCTATCTGAACCCTGTGTCAACGCACTCCTTACGGACTCTTCAACTGCACTCCTTCCAGGAATTCTCTGGCTCAAGTAGAGAAACAATTGAAACTCATTTCCTCTTCCTCTCATATTTCAAACTTAAACATGAAATCACATACACAACAATAAAGCAAATGCATAACAGGGAATAAACATTCATGAGCATAACATCAATGCACAGAGAATCAGACACAAAACCATGAATTTGAATCAAAGCTTTCTTCTATTAATTCAAATGCTTGTACATGGGTGTCTTTTACACAGCTCTCTACTTACTCTTGCTCTTCCTCTTCTCTTCTATGCTCAGGCTAATGTTGCAATGATACAATGAGGGTGTCTATATCCATTTTCCCTCCATCTCAAGGTCCATTACAATATACAAGTGCGCCTCATCTTAATGGCTCATTTAATATTTGCGCAACAATTCCAAAGTGTTTTCAAAATTTGTGCTGGCTTGTCCAGCTGTCCTCCACTTCTGCGCTGGCTCGCTTGAGGTGTTGGTGATGCTCCTGCATCACAAACCCTGAGGATGAGTATCGGATGAGATAAATCCTTTTCATGAAATCTTCTTAAATTAATCAAAGTAATTAGAAGCATAAACAACAATCATTTAATCCCAATTTAATTAATAAATCAAACAAATTATTCTTTCAACGTGATTTACCTCATTATGCACATTAGTAAGGCCACAAGGTATATTGGGGAAGAAATAAACAAATCGTGCATAGGTCAGAGGTAAAATTGACCAATATAGAAGGTAATATAAGGTAAGGGGGGTGTCAAAACGAAGACCCAACATTCCCCCATTCTTAAGTCATTGCATGTCCTTATGAAAAAATGTTGAAACTGGTCCTCAAAAGTTGCAAAACTGAAATTTTCTTCCACCCTCGCTAAACATCATTTGCCTGGCTGTAGAATATTGAAACCAGAGGCCTCACTCCTAATATTCTTATTAATAACACTGGTGTATTGGATCAAACATAAAAATATTTAAGCTTAGCAAAGGATTCTTATTTCTCATCCTATAATCTTTGGTTACGTTCTTTCAGTTATGCATTCTTTGCCTTAATGTGTCGATCTAAAAATTGATACTTTGTAACCTCTTGTTTTAACTTCTTATTATGTTTTGTAAGTTTCCCAACCTTCAATACCAATTGTTGCTTGCTCAAGGAACTGACAGGATCATATATGGTTTCTTGCTCAGTTACCTCCTCTTGGGCTTCCACCTCCTTCCTTAAACCTTTTAAGGTCTCTGTTACTAAATCCTCGGTCTCATTAATCGTTTCTCCATAGAAACTTTCCTTCTCTAGAGAAGTCAGAATATCAATAGGCTCTTTTGGAAAAGAAGGCACATGTGGAACTGTTATCTGTTTAGCCATGGTTCTTGTAGTTCTACGTACTGGATGTGAGGCTTCCTTAGATGTATTGACATGAGTGGAAGTTTCCCCAAACAATCTTCTATTCTTTGTTGTAGGATCATATGTAGATATCAAAACATGTTGTTCCTTCACGAATTTTGTTTTTACCCTAGAGGACTAAGGTGTAGACTCTAGAGTTTGATTTTTCTGTACCTTATTCATTTTTACTCTAGGGGATTGTGGTGTAGGTATGTAATTTTTCTCTTTCTATACACCCCTCGTTTTTACCCTAGGGGGTTGAGGTGTAGATGCAAGAGTTGGATCTTTCTACACATTCCTAGTTTTAAGCTCCCCCCAACTTCCAATTTTCACTTCAGGAGTCTTTTCCAACTTACTAACTGGCTCTTGAGGAAAATCAATAGTTTCCTCAGGGACCCCATCTAAAACTTCATTTTGACCATATTTATTCCTTTTTCACCTCTCACTTTGTGGAAATTGAATTTTAGGGATCGAGGTTGAACTTGGTTCCTTAGATTGGGAGGACCTCTTCTTCCTAGATGTAGTAGGCTCCTCTATCATAACAGACTTACCCTTGTCCAATATATCAATAGGCTTGAATGAACTAGGTCCAATAGTATCTCCTTCACTTCCTAGCTTCTTCTCTCTTCTTTTCCTATCCTTTGGTTTTCTGCCTGACTCCTCACTACATGCCTCTATTGTTGATTAAGGTTGGTTGTGATTGATGTCAACCCTTGAAGAAAGCCCCATAGCACAAAGGTTAGGTAATGGACCCAATATTGTTTGATGTAAATATGACTCATTATTTTCTTGTCATGGTTGATAATAAGTAGAAATGGATGAACTCCAAAGTGGTCCCCTTATGGTGAAATCCCTCATGGGAAGACGCTTTGTAGATTGAGTTATCCTAGAAGTATGGTTAGAGAACCCATTCTTATTTGTGGAATAATGAGATGAAGGTCAGTGAATTTTTCAAACTATCCTAGATGGATAGTTATTTTCATGCCATTTCTGGTGGTATGTGGAACGTCACATAACTCCTCACGGTTTGAGAGTTATGGCCTTACGAAGTTGGAGGACCCTCTTATGTCATCTAGAAGCCCCAAAAGTTCAAAGTAGTCAAAGTGGTTTAAGAGATTTTAGAAGGTAAATAATAAAGTGAATTGATGAGTGTACTATAATTCAAAGTGAATACAAAATAAATCATTTAAATAATAAATTTAATGGAGAAATTAGAAGTGGGTTAACCCTAAAATAAGGAAAGTGGGCAAAGTGACCTAGAAGATGTTTTAAAGGAAGCTACTTGGAGAGTATAAATAAGAGGCAAGGATCTCTCATTTTAGACACACTTGAGAATATTGAATACCTATAGGTGTCTGAGGTAACCAAAGGATATCTAAGCTGAATTTCTGAGTGAAGGTGAAGAAAAGAAGGCCGAAATTCAAGGAAGAATAAATTCTTTTGATAATGATTTCTAAGGTATGTTATTTACACACCATCTCACCATTTTCTCAATAAATATTTTTCTAGAATGATTCAGACCATTGAATTTCTATTCCATTGAGGAAACATATCCAAGTATATTTGGTAAAAAATTAAACTTGTGGATCATTGTATTTTTGGAGTTACACTCCGTGGAAAATAGGGTCTGTGGCTAGTCCTGAAACTAGTCGAAAACAAGTGTTTCGGGTAAAAACATCATAACTTCTTCATAAAAGATCCAAATTCAGTAAGAACAAATGTTTTGGTTAGAGTATAGTCTGTATTATTCTTTGTAACAGTTTCAGATTGATTCAATAAATATTCTGTGTGGGGAACGCTCTACAAGGTTGCTCTTTAGAATAAGCCAGAATTCAACAAGGTATGCCATTTTTTCTATAAATATTTTTCTGAGAGGTTCCAAGTAGTGAAACCTGGAGGAATTGCATAAAACAAGATGAAGAAAATTTTCTATCAGTTTCATATATTTATTCATTATTGGTACAAAGTTATGATTATTTCAAGTTAGGGTTGTTGACTAATCCAAAACTAGTCATGTGAGACTAAAGAAAAGTTTTATGAAAATGATAGTCTCTTGTTTGCTAAAGTTAAGGAAGTTTTGAAGGCATTTGATCATATACACCAGGTCTATTATAGAGTTACAAATAATATTTGGATGATGAAATTGATGAGGGCTTTTGGTTGAGGTACAAGTTGGGCACATGGTTGAGACAAGTAGTTGATGAGTTGGCACATACATGAGGTGTATAGTTGATGATGTTGGTACATATTGATGAGTGATAGTTGATGAGTAGTTGACACATGATTGGTACATACTTGGTACATGGTTGGTTGCACTTGTTTATGGTACCGATTGATTACAGATTGTTTTCAAGATACCAGATATATAAAATATGCAGAAACAGAAATGAAATGCTAGAAATGACAGAATAACAGTAAAATATCCAGCATAATCTTCACAATACACAGAAATGATATACGAAATAGCAATAGAAATGGCACTTTGAATCAGATAGCAATGTTCACAGGCCTCTTCGAGGGGGAAACCTCCAGTCGAGCAACGCTCTGTTACAATAATATCCAAGCTAGGGTTTTTCATACCCTCGACCCTTATTTATACTAACTATGTCTATTAAGAGAA